>BPLQ01007033.1:415493-431352 GCA_021605075.1 Caerostris darwini | reverse complement strand
CAAGGAAGGAATACAAAAGTTTTTAAGTAACCCTTTAATGGAACATTTTTTTTCTAATATAATTTTGTTTCGGAGCATTTTTTTATGTTATTAAAATAAAAAAGTATGAATTGTTAAAATTTTGATCAATAAATTTTTATTCCATTTTATTTATTATCTTTATTATGAAAATTAGAATAATAATCTAGTGATTCATCGCCACAGCTTCTTTACATCGCTTCTGTTATCACTAAAAATTATTTAAAAAACAACGTAAAGTAAATGCAAACAGTAATAATCAATAAATAGCCCGTGGTTCTTCGCCAATCTTTTGAAGGATATCGGGTCAAGTTTCTATAAAACAACGCGCAATCGCGATAGAATGATTGTTTCCAGACAAATGATATCACTAGTGAACTCGCATTTGCTTAAGTGTACTACATGGTAGCCCAAAATACTCGTTTTATTTTTAAAAAAAAATTAATTTTCGAATATGGTAACTTGTGGTATTCTAGGGATAATTCGTTAAGGGGTTTAATGTATAAAAGAACATTCTTAGAAAATTTCTGAAGTATTTAATGTTAGAAGATAAGATGAATGAACTTTTGTTTTATAAAGTTTCCAATGAATTAATGCAGAATATTATAAATCATATTTTTAAAAAAAGTGAAAGAATAAAAAAATAAAAGGAACGAAAAAAGTAAAAGAAAAGGAAAATAAAGGAAAGAAAATAAAAAAAGACGGCTAAATCGCAAAATAGGGTGCGTTGGTATTTGTCGATCGTTTGCATTTAATTTCGCTTTCAATCGCCACCCGTTACCCGTTACATGGCAGACTTTGGTGAAAATAATTTTTGACGGTCCTTGTTCTGCGATTTTACCAAAAGGACAATATAGTCTGTTAAGTCCTTCTACGAAGATCTAATCTATTCAAAACTACCTAATCCGGTTTTAGGTTGAATACCTCATACAAATAATCAGACTGCAGAACAATTAAGCCAAACAGTAGTTTTATGGAACGTCTGCCTGATATTTTATATTTAGCAATGAATGCCACATCGTTCTGGGGAATATGATGGTCTTGTTTGGGTGTGATCCTTCACTGCCCAATAGTACAAATGCAACTTTGCCATCCAGTGACAAATTTATTTCATGGCAAACATTGTGCTCTGCTCTTGTGTCTTGTGAAGTCATAGCATAATGTTGACCATTCTCTCTAAGAATGAGTGTGTAATTCATTGATAGTTCTATGATATGTTGAGGAGATTGTTGTTATGAGCTTTAATTTCTAGTTGGGATTACGGATTCAATAATCAAAAAAGAAATTAATGTCAGTCATGAAGACGTCTAAGATTTAAATTGCTGAAAAATGCTTACGTTCAAGCCAATTCCGCGTCTTGCTTCCTACTTTAAAATGTCCGTTATCGAATATTCTGGAGAGCTGTTGTATTGTAATATCCAAAATACTATACTGTCTAAAGACCTAATCTTAATCTAATCTTATAAGATTGATTTATTTCGTTACTTTCAACGTAATACAAATCGTTAGTGTCATTCAACTACAAATTTATTTCTGAGCGCATGCCCAATTGTTATGCTCCTTAGTTCAACAGTATGCAGCATTTTATCGCTCATTTCTTGGCAATTAATGAGGGCAGCGCTGATAAATTGGTGGTTATATGACCTTTCGCCCACACAAACAAATTTGTCAAGATCATGGACATATAAACGTATTATATGAGTGGAAATGCCGGATTGTTTCATATTGAAGGAAACTAAATATGTCCGTGGGATATGCGCTTTAAAGTGTTTGCTATTTTATGTGTATTTTCACCTGCCTTGTAACAATATAATATCTGCCAGTAGGCAGACAGCCTTGGCCCACCATGGGCTTTTGTGCCATTGAAGAAGAAGAAGGACAACAATATAATCAATTTGTTCATTCCAGACGGCAACACAAAGTGAAATAACAACGCGTATTGCAGATCCTTTTGCAATAATATGTATCTTTCGATTTTTTTTTCTATATCTGCGAAATTTTTTTTTTTTTTTAATTAAAAAAATATATATTCAATATCTCACTTTTAACTTACATTGTTTTTCCAAAGCTACATTTACATGAGATGGACGAAGTGATCGAGCTCTTGATTTCCGAAAAAAGATTATCATTACAAAGCTGGGAGGAAACACAATCAAATTGGACATCAAGCCCACAGCAATCTTCAAATAAAACCAAAGAAAATGTTAAAAGAAATGTTATAGAAGTTATTCAAAGATTAAGAAAATTTTATTTAAATTCAGTCAATGCATTAGCATTAATTTATTTCAATTATAAATCTATAAATAGGATTAGTTTATAAAGTTAATGATTTTTTCTTTTAAAAGTCACATTCTTTTTCTTCAATTCTTACTATTAGTTCATATTCTCCATATATATATCTTTTTCAAATTTTCAATCGTTAATAAAATACTTTTTATTCATCCATTCAAGTTCAAATACATGCATACAACTTGTAGTGGATGACACTTGATGTTAATACAGGTTTTTTTTCAAATATTAATTCATTAATTAAATTTAATTAATTAATTTTAGTTTTTTTAGATTTAAGTTGCATGTATCAGGCAATAGATGGCGCTAGATGTAAGAGGAAAATTTCTACTTTATTTATAAAAGACTTATCTGCAATATAGGGAAAACAAGTAATATAAAAAAAATATTTTTAAAGTCAATAACTTAAAAAAAATGAATGAAAATTATTTATAAAGGGCTTTCTGCAATACAGTGAAAAAAAAGTATGAATTGACTTAAAATTTTTTTTTATATATATTACTTGTTTTTATGTAAAAGGCATAATTATAATTCAAAATATATTTTAATAACAGTGATGACAAATTTACAAAGGAATAGGATTTCAAAAATTAAATTATTGTGAAACAACAGCACTTTTATTGTACTGGAAATCAAGTGTTATAACAGTATTTTAAATGCATCCCAACTCACCTGTTCCGGACTCAGAGATAAAGGTCCGAATTTGAAGGCTCCTGGACTTGGTTGTTCGGGTGTGGTCTCATACCACATGGCAGAAGTCAGCATTGACAGGTACAGAATGGCCAGACAGCAGGACAGTCGCTGCAACCGCGTGAAACGACTTCTTGGTGGTCTTGTGAAGACAGACAGCCACAAGTGGTTGTCAGTCAGATTACGTCTGGAGGCGTTGGGGAACAGATGGCTGAATTCTGTCATTTGCTCTTTTCCGGCCACTGGTATTAAGAAATCAATCTGGAATGATAATCATTGAAAAATTAAGCTCTTAAACCAGTTTTTAATTTCATATATGGGTCTGGTAAGAAAATAAAATAAACACAAGCTTTGAAGATAATTTTTAACCATGAATTAGGAACAAATGGTGTTATAATAATATATTTCGAAATTTGTCGTTTGAACATGTATTGCTTTATAAGTTAAATTTACCACCTGAGTAATATAGTAATCTTTTGGGTATGTAAATGAAATTTAATTACTTTATGTTATTTTACATGATTGTTGAAAATTAAATGCTCCCCCATGAATACTGCAACTTCTCGGCCTAGACCTATAACGGCTTCAAGAACAAGGCCACTTTCAGGTTCATGAGAACATTTTAATTTTTATTCACAAGAATTATATATACATAACTAAAGGCTAATATAAATTATTATTTACATGAAAATGAAAATTAAAAATTGAAATTTGATTCACAAGAGCAGTCCAAGGACTGACGGATTTTCAGAGTCTACGACGAATCTAATGCATTCGGTCTGAGTCAGACCTTAATTATCACACGCGTAATACACAAAACTACAGGGGACTCACTTTAGAAACAGGCGGAATCTCCGTCCTGTTTGTCACTTTCAGCAAAAGTGAAAAACAACACTTCTTGTTGACTCGTCGCAGGAACTCTCTCTGTGGTGTAATAAAAAAAATTTAAAAAAAATTGCAAATGTTCCTCCGAAATGACCGTGTTGAAGTTGTTACAGATAGGTCTGGAGTTCATTTTTCTACTCCCTTGGACCTTCCTCGCTCGGTTACTACTGCAAATTTTAGACTTTTGACTGGACATGACTTTTTACAATGATACCTTTGCTATATCGGCGTGGCTAATATTCCTGACTGTGTCCTGTGTTCTTCAAGCAATTTTATGGATTTGACAAGCTGCCCTACGTTCTCTTTTATGAACTCCAGTAGTTCTCTTTTAGTTCTCCAGACAACTTTTATAACAAGGTTAATTTTTATTGGGCTGCCAGAGGGCTCATAGCCGATATGGCCTCTGTAAGTAAAAATTATTTAATAAGATTATTGTTTATTATAATATAAAAACATCCTTTACCAAACCATCCCCTTCTTCGACAGCAAACCAACGTTCAGCAATGAATTCATATTTGTATCCAGTGATAATGTCTTTGACCACGACGTGCTTCAAGTACCAGGAGGCGTTTTTACCTTCACCCGAATTATCATGCCATATTCGCAAGTAATTCAGCTGTCCTAGGCAACTGCAATAAGGAATAAAAATTTTAATGTGATATTTTCATTGCAGAATACTTCATATTATGTTTGAAAATGCTGCTCTGAAATTGTAATAGTTAAAGTACTTAATTGTACTAGGATAATTTTGAGAAAAGTCATTTCTTTTAAATCAGCAACATTTCAATAAAAATATTATCTAATTGTAATGACGCAATGATCTAATTGTAATAAAAATCTTTATTATTACACTGACATATTTCCTTTTTTAAAAATATTAAATATTTTTACAAGGAGCATTGGGCAAATGAATTAGTATACAACAGAAATTTTATATATATATATATAACTGACTCCTGTGGCAGTTAATATTATAATCCATTCAAGATTTATTTAGAGAATATTATATTTTTCATTTAAGTTTTTCTTTTGTTTTACTTGAGTGACAGCAGATCATAAAACTACAACTTTAACTTTTGAATTTGAAAGAAATAAGTTGTTTCAAAAACAAGCTGCGTATGATGATGAATGAAGTGGTATATGGGGATGTGAAGCAACAAGGACTATAATCCCCTAATCACTATATATATGAGCGTTAGTTTTTTCTTATTTTTAATGTTCCACACTCCACAACGCTCTACGATCGTGTTAGACCGGGACCTACGGTTTAAAGTGGATTCCGAACCACTGCAAACATCCATGGCACCACCGGGACTCGAACCCGAAACCTGTGGTACCGAGCGCCAGAGCGCTAGCCACTCGGCCATTCAGGCCCTAAACAAGCTGCTTAGATATGTGTCTCAAAACGTAAATATTTATGTCCATTAAATCAGTTTGCTTTAAGTATGTTTGGGTTTTTTAAAGTCTACAAGAAAGACATTAGAGGTAGTAAGAAAGGATATTTTTGCTAGACATACCCTGGTGTAGACATAATAAAACAATTGAGGGCTCCTCGTTGAAAAATTGGGCGTTGGTCGTCTGAGAAAGTTCTGACGTCCGTTTCATCCTCTTCCCCAGACAAGATAAAATGAATCTAATTAACAAAAAAAGTATCAATTAATTTGTAATTAATTGTATAAAATATTTCTTTCACTTTAACAATAAATTAATAAAATCGGTCATATGATCAGGTGAATTTTATTATGATCTTGATGATGATCATATTCACTCTAGTATTATACAATACAAGAGTGAATTTTATTAGTAAAATATAATAATTGTAATACTCTGCTCAAAGCAATTAGGGAATATTCTGAGTTCGGTATGAAATAACCAAATAATCGACAACTTTTTAACAAAAATTAAATAGAAGAATTAAAAAAGGAGAATTGTAACGTTTAAAAAGTTAGAAATGTGCCCCGCTTTAGTGTACAACCTAATAATAGGTCGTTCGGATTCTCATCTGGAGAGAACCTGGTACACGGAATACTTACGGAATACACATTTGTACCTGAAACTGGCCGATTTGGCGGAGGCAGAGTGATGATCAGGGTCGGTATTTCTATCAATGCACATTATCAGGAATGGAGCACTATCGGTTCAGTGATATAGGGATGAGATCCTCAGCCCTATTGTGGTCCATTACGTTGCAGCAATCGGGAATGAGTTCATGAACGATAATGAGTTCAGATGGGAATGAGTTCATGAACGATAATGCTAGGCCACATCATGCTCAGTTAGTGAACAACTTCTTTTTCGACGAAGGAATCCTTCGAATGGATTGGCCAGCACATTTTCCAGACATGAACCTGGTAGAATATGTTTGGGACATTCTAGGGAGAAGGAATGATAGCTTTTTATCCCCTCAAGAAACAGTTATTGGAAAGCTTTCTACTACAAGAGTGGGAAAGAATACCCCAGTCCCTCATTGATAACCTCATTTATTCCATCTCTCTTAAGTGTGCGACATTGTTTTCGTTCAGGGATAGCATTCTCCTTATTAAAATTCATTTGTATCCGATAATCACATTTTTTGTTCGTTTGTAATAATATGCACGAATTGGGAATTTTTTGTTTACCGACAAATATGGTCAATAAAATTTAATTATTCTTTGTTCGTTGCTTCTTTCCTCATATCTTATAGCACCTATATATCACACATCAGTCACCAAAACATTTCCTTATTCTCAATTTATATCCAAAATCATAATATACTCTAATTGTTTTGAGCAGCGTATAATTAGAATACATTACCATTATATACCAAATTATAAAATGCATCAATTTTTGTATTTATTATACCTTGAATTTTCCTTATTTAAAAGTAATAAAAATAATTAGAAAGCAAGTGAAAACTTAAAAAAAAATTATAGTAATAAATTTTTCGCATATAAGGCTAAGCAGAAAAGTACTGCTAGTAAATTTTATCATTATGCTTAATGCCGTAATTTTCTGTCTATAATCAGTGGTTTGTACATTAAAACCAACGTAAAAAAATGATTGTGAAATGTTTTAAATGAAATTATCAATTAAATAATCTTTGTATTTATTACGTTGAAAATATAACTAAATATTTATATACATATAAATATCAACAAAACAATTGCATTTTTTTTGAAAAAAAAAGATGCGAAAATATACTTTATTAAATCTTTATTGAAACAAATTTACGAAGTGGTTAGTAATAGTTAAAATAATTATAAATGTATAATAAATACATTTTCAATTAATAAGAAATAATAATTAAATGATTAAATAACAAAAAAAAATTTTAAATTTTACCTTGGATTTGGTGCTAGCATTAAATTGATATCCTGTTTGTACCAAAATTTCATAGAAATATTTATCTTGCATGTCATTGTCTTGAAGAGGCGTGGCCCCTAACTAGAAATACACGACAAAATTTTAACTATTGTAAGACATTCATTTTAAAATGAAAGAGTAAAAAATTTTAAATAGGGCAATGAAAAATTAAAACCTACTGTAAAATGCAGGTGTCCGAAAATTATCTCTACACTTTAAAAAAAAAAAAAAAATCACTAAAAATCTATACATTAAGTCATGTAAAACTGGCGAATGGGAACGAACTTTTTTATTCATAAAAGGAAGTATCAATTTATTTTTATGACACTCATATATCGTAAACACGATAAACGATCATGTGCAGTCAATAATCAAATAGCCTTGTGGGAGTATTCTAGGGTTTCTCCTGAACGACACGTAAATATGGGGCAGTTACTCCTGAAAGTCCTCCTGGAAATCAACACCCAATAGGTTATACGTGGTTAAGGAACATTTATGAGGCCCACCGATGCACAACAAAAAATTTATACTATAAAATATTTCTGTAATCCGGAAGCTATTAATTTTTCTGATCTTTGATTCGCTAAATTCATGAGTGCCCGATTCGTGGCTCAGTGGCAACGTGCGCCGCTGGCGAGCATTAAGGCTGAGGTTCAATCTACTGGCGACTTTGTTGTAGACAGTCTTTCAAAAAACGAGGAGCCCCGCTGGCGATTTTGATGTTCAGCAACTTGCCTCGTTAATCGGATTACCTGGTGGGAGTTTTCCGGGGTTTTTTGCCATATGATACTCAAGTGGGGCTTAGTTTCCCTAAAAGTCCACCCAGGGCCTTTGGTCGATTGACTAGCTCTCTGGCGCTCGGAGCCACAGGTTTCGGGTTCGAGTCCCGGATGTGCCATGGATATTTGTAGTGATTAGGAATTCACTTTAAACCGTAGGTCAGAGTTTAACATGACTGTAGAGAGTTGGGCGCAGGGCTGATAACTCTACCCTGCAAAATATCATCGTCAAGGAGCCAAATCAGACTTCTACCTCAGGGCGCTCCATCACAACAGAGCTGCCCATCTTTCCTCCTTCCATAGGAACACACGGGTTCATGGACTTGGTCTATACGTTTCTGTTGACCAAGTGAGATAAGAAACAACTAAAGTCCTCTAGGAAGGAGCTGCCATCTTTTTTCAGCGGCATGGAGCCAAGTTAGACTTCTACCTATGGGTGCTTTATCACAACAGAAGCTGCCCCTTTCCCTCCATCCATGAGAGTAGATGGGTTCTTGGACTTGGTCCGGATGTTACTGTCTACCAAGTGGGATAAGAAGCAATAAATTCAAGAGATGCTTTGAGACCAAGCGCCTTGTATGCTTAGAAATAAGTGCAGTTCGGTATTTAACTAAAATCACTCAGTAGTTGTCACTACGACTATCGTATTTCTTTCTATCGGTGGTTCAATTTTTCTTGTTAGCCGCAGCTTTCTGGTTCCGAGAAGTATTGATCAATCCATTCAAACATTTATGGAATCTTCATTTATTTAAAAGCAATATTTACAAAGATGCACAGGGTTGATGGTAGCATCTCAAAAGCAAAAGCTAAACTGGAAGACAAATGTTCTTTTTAGAATAAAACAACTCGTTTCCACAGCAACAGCTGGTCTCCACGGCAACAGCCCGTTTCCACAGCAACCAACAGTCCATCTCCACGGCAACAGCGCAATTCTGAATCGGTTCCAAACGATTTTTATATAACAATCACGTGACGCGAACTAAAGCCTTAAAGTTCCAACAGTAGTAATTGCTTCTTCTCACTTCAAATTATTAATTAATATTATTTCAATATTTCAAATTATTTTAAAGTGACTATGTCAACGTAGAATAACTGAAGTCTTTTAAAGTTTGAAACTCAAGTAACACCGTTAAAACAATTGGATATCTCATAGATTAATAGATTTGAGATTTAGTAACTGATATTTTAAACATAATATCGGATACTTAGAGATATATTTTTTATATAAAGTTAACAATTTATGTATAAGAAAACTTTTCCCACCTATAAAGTCATAAGATCCAAACTGTATATAACTGTGTGAATAATTGCCTTACCTTCATAAGATCTTTTTTGTCTTTCCATCTAGACCACACAGCTAGTATTACGTACAGAGACATGCTGAGGATCAGCGTCAAGTAGATGATGAGGTTGTCCTCGAATGCGGCGTTCGCAAACACGTAGCTGAAATCAATGTGGTTCGGCGCCACTAAGAAACCGCTGCCGAACATTGTCAGGTGGTTGCAATGACAACAAATCAGATTCGAACGAGAAGAATGAACCTAAGAAAAATAAATTTTTGAAATATTTTAAAACCCATTTTGTTATTAATTCTTGTCATGGTTAATATATGGCATATAAGTGGTTTCAAAACTATATATTCTAAATATTTGAAGTTTTTATTCTATCCATAAATAAATTCGTTTTCGATATTTTACATGTTTTGTGGGAGTTAATTATATTAAGTTAATTATTATTATGTAATAATGTATATTGTTTAAGGGCCTGATGGCCAAGTCATTATAACTCTGACGCTCGATGCCATGGATGTTTGTAGTGGTTCAGAATCCATTATAAACCGTAGATCCTTATCTAATATGACTGTAGAACGTTGGGCACAACGATGCACATAGGGCTAACAACCCTACCCTTTAAAAAGAAAACATCTCCTGTCTCGAAATCTGGCAGTAGACAGATGGCCAATGAACAAAAACTGCGCCAATGAAGAAAAAGTTTATTGTTTCCTAATTTTTGTAACTCAGAATTTACCTGACTATAATTATATTAAAATTATTTTTATTTTTTATATATGTGCATTAATACAAAAAATAACATATATTTAGGCAAGCATACACATATATGCATATATTTATGCAAAATTCGATATTTTATTAAATAAAAAGATATTTTTCTTATATTATTAATGTATTAATACAATGCATTAATAATCTAAGGAATTAAGTGTCTCGCAATCACAATTACTAATTGCGAATGTGACATTTGCGTCTCATGCGATATGCGCTTACATTCGCGTCTCTTGTTAATTGTGAATGCGAGACGCTTACACGTCTGATGCTTTACGTCTCTTACTAAATGTAAGTGTAAGGGTCTCACATTCACAATTAGCAAGAGGCGCGAATGTAAGCTTCTCGCAATCACAATCAAGTTGCCTTTTGGAAAATTTCTTTCTTTCTAAATTTCTCTTTACGACATGCAAATATGGAGCCGATCCCCTAAAAATATTCCCAAACAGGACTTCTTCAATTCCGTTAGTGTATTGTTAGAATCATTGGAACCTAAGTCTCCCGATGTACAAAAGAAGAAAAAAAGTAATTAACTTAATTTTAACTAACTGAAAAGTTTTTTAATAAATAAAAAAAGAGTGTTTCATTTTTTAATATTAATAACAACCTTGCAATTCTCACTGCTCCAAGCCGATGTTTCTTCAGAGAAATAATAACATCCAGTGGTATAAAGACCAATGGAATAGCCGGCAGAGAACTCATTCGTCATGTCGTCTCTACTTAGATTCTCTCCTTTTTCGAAAGTTTCGATCTTCTTAGCAGAACTCTCTGTCAAGTGGCCGACGGCAAAGAAGAAATCTTCACCTTCTACGGCATCGAGGCCAAACAGCAAACTGTAAGAATCTGAAACAGACATGAAAGATTTTTTCATTAAAATTATTATTATTTATCATTATCTTTCCATTTTGCTCATTCACTTATTAACATATTCCAATTTTTTTTGTTAATTGTAATTTCGAAAACCATTATTCCAACTATGTATATTATATTGATATATATCTTTTTAATGATCTCTCTCTTTTTATCTATCCATGTATTTCCCATTTTTGGCAAAATCGCAGAATAAGGCCGTTGGGATATGGCGTCAAAAAATCTTTTGGTACTTGCGTATTAACGCCACCGCAGCTACAGATTTGGCGGTTTTTAAGTGCTACACTTAAAATTTTTGTGACAAATCATTAAATATATAAAACACTTTATTTAAAATCAAAACACTTTCAAAATTCAAAATATTTTATTTAAAAACAAAGTGGTGAATCGGATTTCGGTGGAAAATGGGCCGATATAGTGTTTAACATAGATTCAAAACAATCTCTATTTTGGCGCATTGGTAGCTCTTTATTGGCGCATTAACGCAACTTCTGCTGCGGTGGCGTTAATACGTGATTAACAATCTTTTCGCCAAAGTGCACCAAGTAACAGGCTGTAACTATAAGAAAGTGAATTCAAATAGTACAAGAAACACGAGTTACCACATATGCCAACTTATCGCCCAGTTGGCGCCAGAAAAAAGTCACCAAATCTCAACGGCCACTATTTTGCGATTTGACCCCATTTTTTTACGTGTTCGCATTTTAGACAGCCAATTTTATTTTTACGAATACTTCATTTAGTATAATATAATAATTGTTGGTAGTTTTTCTTTTCTTTTCATTATCTCTTCACACCAAATGTAAAAATGCCAATAAATTATCGTCACTTATACTACAACATTGCATTTGGAGCGGTTTGTAGTAACTCATTGGCAAATTTGTACAAAATTTGCCTGCTATTGAAAAATTTCTAGTTATCAGCAATAATATAACAACGATTGTATCAATGTTACATTGATATGAGTTTAATAATTTTTCGAAATCGCATTAATTTTCAATTTTTTTTTTTTATTTTCAAAATATCGGGGTTTTTTTATTATCAAAAACGAAAGCAGACAGAAAATCGTAGACAGTTATTGGTTATTTACAATTTAAACTTGGTGATTTCTTTTATAATAGTAAAAATCACATTTGTTTTAATGATAAAATAATTATAAAATATTTGGTACGAATTTCACATATGTGATTTAAAAATTTATTGTTCTTCAATTTATATAATCGCATCCAGTTATTATTTCTTTGGAGTTTCAAGTTCTTGCTCTTCTTTCAACTTTTTAATTTTCTCCAAAGCTTCAAAATATTGCGCCCTAATGCTTTTCATTGTGAATCTGTAGAGTTTAAGATCTTCCTCTTTGGTTTCAATAGATCTGCGCAAGAAATTTTTCAAGAAATCATTTTCCTCCCTCACTGCTTGCAACACCTCTGTAATTGGAAGATTTTGTCCACCTGCAACAGGCTTTTTAGGCTTTGCTTTCTTTTCTGATTTGGCGGTTGCCAGACGAGCCTCTTTCTGAACCTGGAGCTGTTCTTCGAGTTCATTCCTTCGATTCTTGTTTTCAAGACAGTGTTTTTCAGCTTCTTCTGCCTTCTGCATTATATCATCCAATCTTTCTGCCAACACACGCACCATTTCATACAAGGACTGCTTCTGATATTCACTCACCTCCCACAAAGCTTTATATTTCTCAGCATCCAGTTTTTCGTCGAATTCTACATTATCACTTTCCTGGCATTTATCCACTAATGTCGCAAGATGAGCTTCTCGTTCTAGCATTTCTCTCATTTGCATTTGGTGTGCGGTTAGATTTTTTATCAGGTCAATGTCTTCTTTTGCTTTGCAATTGTGTCGTTCCAACTGTTCCTTCAAAGATCTCAGTTCTTGAGCAAGAATTTTGTTGTGGATTGAAGAAGCTTTGTACATGAGGGCAAGGTTCCCATATTCCTTCATGAAGTTTGAGAGTTGCTGTCCCTCAGTGTCTTCTTTCTTCTTGATGGCTTCTTTCCTTAAGCATTCTACTTGGGTCTTGGGAACGAGATCATCGATTCGAGGGAATCGGGGGTTGTACTGAGGAATGCTAATTGGATTTCTAAGATATTTATGGCCATAAGCCTTCGATTCCATGTGTGCGATTTCATTCTTCAGGCGTTCAATCTCTTCCGCCCTCCCTTTCCAGTTTTTGTCACCCATCAAATGATGCAAGTCGTAGCAACCACCAACTTCTTGACGCACCAGTTTTCTGTAGAGAGTGAGTTCTCTTTTCAGACTGTGCATCTGGTTACGAACTTCAGCTAGCTGATAACGACTTTGCTCTAACTCATACTTGAGTCGATCGCCACTGTTCTCAATGGGCCTGTCCTCCTTTGGTATCCATCCATATTTAGGTGATTCAATTTTTAGATCCTTCATCAACTGCTCAGCTCTGTCCTCGAATTTTTCTCTCAACTTTGCTTCTTCTGCTCTGGAGCCACTAAAATCAGTCATAAGATCTCGAACCCTTTTTAATTTGTCATCTTCTTCTATTTTTTCTGATGGGAATCGTACAATTGGCATAAGGGGGTTAGGAAGTTTGTGAGCATGTTTAGCTGAGTGAGCTATTTCCAAATTGCATAAGCAATCCGGAAGCACTTCGCAAGCCGTATATAGCCTTTCCGGAGGTGTTTCCGTTGTTTGCGGTTGCATTTTCACAGGTTCAACTGAAATATTAATTTAAATTAATTCAGAAGACAAAGAACCATGACGATCTTAAATTTTTTGAAACTCTTCTGCTGACAGTGAAATTGGTCATAAGTTTCCCGTGTAAATTTTGTAAATTATGAATGCAGTTTTCAATTCTCGTATGACCACGTTCACAGTATTCCACGTTCACAAATATTTTTTCTCTTAAAGAAATAATTTGGTTTGGTAAGATATCTGTTGTTGAACATGACAGAAAACTAATAACAAATATTTATAAGTATTCTAAATATTCATTGAAAACAAACTATTAAAGAAAGAAAAATGTGCCAAAATCTGGAAAAGAAAATCATGGAGCCTTTATCTATACTTCAAAATAATGGCATTTCACTAGTGATTTTTCTAAAGTTAATAAAGAGGATTATTCTAGGTAAGTTAATTTCTCTGTTCAAATGCTTTATTTTTTTTTTTCCATTTTGAATTCAAATAGAAGATAAAATAACTTTTTTTAAAAACAAATTAGAAAACGGATTGTAAGTAAAATGGTGAAAGCTGTTGAAAGCAAAGTTTGTTTTGCAAACTGCATATCATAAAATTTTCTCATATAAAATACATAGAGTTAATCACAAAAATTCTGTTGATAATCAATGCGAGTAAATAATATTTGCCAAAATCGCAGAATAGGGCTGCTACGATTTGGCATCAAAAATTCTTTTCGCCAAAGTGCACCAAGATAAGGGTTGCGATTGTTAGTGAAGTGAATTGCAAACAGTACAATATGGGTTATCACATTTGGCTACTTATCGTTCAGTTGGCGTCAAAAAAGTCGCCAAATCTGCATGAAGGACGAACAATTAGATTAAGAATGTTGCATTTACTTAACTGAATAGGGGCCTGAATGGCCGAGTGGCTAGAGCTCTGGCGCTCGGTACCACAGGTTTCGGGTTCGAGTCCCGGCGGTGCCATGGATGTTTGTAGTGGTTCGGAATCCACTTTAAACCGTAGGTCCCGGTCTAATAGGATCGTAGAGCGTTGCTGGGGCATTGTTACTCCGCGTCCGTGGTTTATCTTGAAGTTACACGCGCCCCTTGGGTAATTCAAAGTGAGTAACGTCTGTGCAGGTCTTGGATGCCTTAAGACAAGCGCAAGTGTCTAAGTATTTGCCAGCTGCATTAGTGAAAAAAAAACCCTTAACTGAATAGTAACGTCGTTTCTTGGTTCGATATGCAGATCAGTGTAGTCATTCAAAGATTATACTTGCCTACAGAGATACAGCACAGTAGGTTAAGCAAAATTTTCTTTTATGGATATGACTGGAATGACATGGATACGACTGTTAGATATGACACACTAGACAAACAATCTTCTTAAGTCATTTTGTAAACAAAATCTGGATTCATCAACGAAGAGTAAACACCTCCATTAATTTTTGTTTCAATTGACATGTTTTTATTTCAATTTACCTGTGGATCCTATCAAATTTTTTATTTCCGTGGAGTGATACAAAGGTTACTCTTGTATACAACCCTTCTTTGTGGAGGCTTCTGCCGACATCTGATCAAGATACCAATCTTCAGGTGGCTGCTACAAGAGAAGATCTGGTTGTGTTTTCGTAGCGATTGAGTGCCTCTTTGCAATTGATTGCACATAACGATCATCTGAGCATCATTTGCAGCTCTTGACTGTAACTTCTAGAACTTGTTTCTGTTCTTAGAAATGCATTTTACTGTCTAAATTGCAGAAAGTCTCCGATGAAATCGAATTGCTGAATATAATTGATTCTGGCCTACTTTAATTGCCACAATGGCGCGAAATTTCCATGCATATTTTCTACTGGCAGAAATGTGAAACATTCCATTGACATTAAACGATGTTAACACTACAAATTTATATTCTTATTCTTATAATCTTATGCTGAGTTATTTTACGAAAACGTATTCATTTTTGGTCGTGTTATCGCATTTTTTTTAGTTTCCCTTATTTCTTAGAAACTAATGTAATTTTAACGCCTGTTATTGCAAATTATGGTAAGTTGTATTTGGGCATTGTATTTTGTAAACATTTAAGGATAGAATATTTTCCAGATTTGGCTCTTTTTCGTTAGGTGAAGAACTGTGTTTACTGGACGTATTCTAATAATTTATAAGAACTGACATACTATCATATCTGCTATTAATACTGTAACACCTTCAATTTTTTTGTTGCATTGTAAGCTGGCAAAACATTTTATTATCTCATTCAGTTCTT
>BPLQ01007033.1:370722-415393 GCA_021605075.1 Caerostris darwini | reverse complement strand
TTTTTTTTTTTTTTTTTGCAAATTTCTTTAAAATCAAAATAGTAATAATAATAATAAATAAAAAATATAAATAACTAAATAAAAAGTTAAAAAAAAATCATTGTAATTACCTCCTTCTGTTTTTAAATTTCCAATAAACAGTCTTTCCTCATAGACCAAAAGGGATGGTTTATATCCAACGCCATAGAAAAATACGAAAGGCGTAGACTTTTCATCCGGAGTGAATTGAACTTTGACAGCCATGCCCTTTTTGTCAACAGTAAGCTGGTGATAGACCAGAAATTCATCTTTATCACCAAAGTTTGGTTGAACGTGCCTTAACCTAGTATTTCCAGCACCTTCGGAAGATTCAGAAGTTCCAAGGCAAATTTCAAAAGGTTCAGCAGCGTCTTTGATTTTCAGGGTTTCATTCCCATTCCTATTGGTCAAAGAAAAATCCAGCGTGTTTGAATCAGAACTCAGTCCAACTGATTCTGTACCTTCGGTCTCTAATATATTTGACCACTTAACTACCTGTAAATATGGAATGAACATGTTTAGGAGAATTAAAATATTTTAATCTTTATTGCAAATTACAGACAATGTTAGTCATAAAAACATATAGATTTAAGTGAAATCAATTCAAATGTGAACGATACTTTTAAATAATTGTATTTTAATAGTATCGATAGGGTTATGATCCTATAAATCTTAGTAATTTATTAAGCATAATATCACTTTAAAATTTATGTAAAATTATGTTTGTAAAGCCTATAAATTATTATCATTAGATAGTTAGATACGTACAATAATATTGCACAGACGTTTGATTTAAGTACCTTTTAATTGCTTTTAGTAAAATATAATTAAATATTCAATTTTAATGTATAATTAAAAACTAAAAATTGTAATAAAAGGATTCTATGAGGTTCATTTAATTATTTCCTAGTTAAATGCTCTCTAATCTGAAAATTAAAAGATCTCTAATTTGAAAAATAATTAGAACAAATTAGTGTTAGTATAAGTTAGAGCCAATATCGTTAGAATTTTCACGTAGCAAATTGTAAGAAAATGATTGTATCATGTTTATTTAATTATTTCCTAGTTAAATGCTAAAGTATCTCAAAGATCTCTAATTTGAAAATTAATTAGAACAAATCTGAAAGAAAAATAATCTGAAAGTATTTATTATGCTTTACTAATAATATTTGTTTTTCACAAAACGAAACTATTAAATACCACTAATCCAAGAGAAGGAGAATCTGCTTCAGAATTCGCTGCTCGAGTTTGGCGACAATTGCTTGGCTTTCCCAGAAGAACGCAAGAGTTGGGCAAGGTAATAGAGGTCCCTTCGTTTTCTATGGTCTCACCAGAGATCTCATCTGCGTGTCTCCTGCATAAGCAAATAATACTTATGTCAAAGTACAAAGGTATAGTCTGAAAAGTAATTTAAAAGACTCTTGGGATTACTGAATTCTGGACTATAAAATGAATTGAAAAATTCAAATTAATTATGGTGATAAAGAAATAATATATAGTCGGGTAGCCCTATTAGAATCATACATATTTCTGATATCATTTGAGCTTAGCCAATGAAATAAAGGTGTCAGATCTAAAATGTGAATAATCAAAACAAACAGGCAGTCAGAAATGGCGAACAGTTCATAATTCATAGTTGCTCGGCAATTACCTTCCATCAACTATCAAAGACACCGGGACATCTATGTGATCAATAGCTCTGGTACTCCACAATTTGATCTCCAGGTAACAGAATTCAATCCATTTGACCATTCATATAGACAATCATTAGGATGTATGAGAACACCTCATGAGAAATGAGTTTGAAATTCACTAATTATACGTTTTTCTAATTTTTTAAGTTATTTTCTCTTACAGTAGTGTTTATAAATTTAATAAAGAACCAACATATATATTTTATATACAGGGAAATTAGAAAGCATTAAGTAGAATCGGATAGGTTCAACCGGATGGTCAGCTGGCCTCGAGACTCACACACAAGAGGAAGTACAGCGCAACCTGTGCTCCCTCTGAGAAACATTTAGTTTACAATCTCTCATCCCGAGAACGAAATATATTCAGCGCACCCCGGCTCATTAGTCGGCCTACAAACTTCTACCAGGAGAGGAAGTATATTTCGCTCACCCTGCGCGTATTCGAGTTTCGGATTTTCGGCTTAGAATATATTAAATCTGTTAAATATCGTATAGCTCTAATGGTATATGTATAGTATTTATGCATGTGCAAATAAAGCTGGGAGTTCTGAAACATGTGCCGCCAGTACCTCAACCCAATCACACCCAGTTACAATCTGGTTGACAAAGTTTTTTGTCCAACCCAATTTTATACAAGTCAGAATCTCCGGTGTAATTTATTTTCTTGATATTGTGAGATTTTAATTCTTACTTTTCAACTTTCAGTTCAAACCCCGAATTCGAACTAATTACCAGAGGATCTTCACCAACCATTAGATCTTTGGCAATGGACATTTTCATTTTGTTAGTCACATTTCTTATTAGTTCGGTTTGATCATGGACCTAAAGAAAATTTGCATTTTATTAAAAATACCATTTATTATACTAATATTTGACAAAAATTTAAAAAAAATAAAAAAAATTGAGAAACACTACAAAATACTACTGAGTGAAAAGCTACTACAATCATATTAAATTTAATTAATAAAGAAATTTTTATTGATAAACATTACTAAATATGCTAATCATTATGAAAGTTATATTACCAATTACCATTATACTTTTTTTTTGTCAGAAAGAAGCTTTTACTTATTGTGCAAATTCAAATTTATTAAATTTATTAAATTTATTAAAAATTAAAACAACAGTTTTAAAATTAACTTTTCTTGGAATTACTTTTACCTCTTCTTCTGAAGCATTTTTTGCGCCTTCTATTTTAGTCTGGTGCACTTTTTCTTCCACTTCCCACCTGCTTCCTTCAACTGAAAGACATGACTTTTGTAGAACATAAATAAGGAGTTAAAACTCTTTTTATTACTTAATAATTATTAAATTACTTAAATGCCATAGTAATTATTGAAATCAAAAGATATTTTTCGTTTAACAGATTTTTAATCAAATGATCAAAGAAGGATTATATGAATATTTTTTAAAGATGGTCTATTTCAAATAATCCAATACAAATATCCATATAAAAATATCCACTTTATTACCATCTAATATCAACGATTTGAAAATTTCTAAAAAGCAATAGTAGTTTTAACCCTTATTTTATCCCACGTACACAACTTAATAGATGCTGTATTATTAATTCTTTAATTATTGCATTAAAAACTGTGTGATATTTGAAGTTATTTAAATCCACAGATTCTAATTTTTTCTCCTAAAGACATTTGTTATGTCTATTTAAATAACATGTAATCATTTCGTTGTGATGATAAAAATCATTCATTGATCCCAAATGAAGCCCATGCATTACAGCTAAAAAATACCGCCTCGAAATAAAAGAACAAATTGTAGCATCTATTTTAATTTAACAACTGATATTATGCAATGATATATATTTTATATATATTTTCTGATTTGGTCTGGGATAATTTTAAATAATTTATATTTAATTTTTAATTATTAAAAGAAAAATTAACATTATATATTGAACATAATAGTTTTGGTTCAAACTAGCCAATTGGCCATCAAGTAGCCTCTATCAGTTAGAGGAAGATTGGATCACAAGAAGCGATTCGGTCATCCCATGATACCCTGTTGGAAAACTTTGCCCAGATTGTAATTTGTTGCTCTGCTAGTAATCGTGTTATTTAATAGATATACTTTTTCAATTCCTTCTATTAGCTCACACTCTCCCTATATATATCTTGTTCAAATTTCCAATCGTTCATAAAACACTTTTTATTCATTCACTCAAGTTCAAATACATTTTTTTTAACTTGTAGTGGATGACTCTTGATGTTAATACAGTTTATTTCAAATATTAATTCATTCATTAAATTTAATTAATTAATTTTAGTTTTTTTTTTTTACATTTAAGTTGCATATATCTACCAATAGATGGCGCCAGATAAACTTAAAATAATGAATGAAAATTATTTATGAAGGACTTTCTGCAATAGAGTGAAAAAAAAGTAGGAATTGACTTTAAAAATTTTTTTTTCTATATTACTTGTTTAATATGGTAATAGGATTATCATAGGGCTCTTTCTTTGTTCAAATGCGACTAGGAAAAGCAGTGTATTTTTTAAATTAAATTTGTCACGAAAATAATCTGAAATCCGAAACACTTTTAAACATGATATTCATGATGTTAATAAAATTAAATGACTGAAATATCTATCTTTTGACTTTGAAATAGATGTATATTCTTAGAATATTCAATTTGACACATCAATAAATTATGAGAATAACATTTAGTGTCGTTTATACTATCAGTATAATTTGATCTCTTAAAACATGCATTTCTTTCAAACCATTAAATTATGTAAGTATACAAAAGTGACATTAAAAAAATCACCATATAAGATAAAGAAATTGGGTTCTGTTATATTGTACTTGAATAACTCATAAGCTTCTTCCAGTTCCGAATCCAAAAAGTTCCCACCGATCATTTCTTCGGATATGCTCTAGAAAAATGAACGAATATTCTTATTTTCATATTCAGTTCTCTTAAAACTAAAACAATAAAAATGATCAATTTGAAATTTTGTTAACAACTGAATTTTTATTACAGCATGCTAATATTTGAACTTTTATAATACACTC
Organism: Caerostris darwini; assembly: GCA_021605075.1. Lineage (NCBI taxonomy): Eukaryota > Metazoa > Arthropoda > Arachnida > Araneae > Araneidae > Caerostris > Caerostris darwini. The sequence goes on along the minus strand of BPLQ01007033.1, from coordinate 410,648 downwards.
ATGTCCATAAATTAAGGAAAATTCAGAATCACACAGAAATTGAACTCTAAAATAAAAATTTCACCTGTAGAATTATCACACACATCTTGAAGAAGAATATGCAAATTACAGGAAACCACCAGATGGCGCGGATAGTACGTCAGAATGACGAGAGAAGAAGAGAGGGGTATATAAGGAATGGTATATAAGGAATGGTGGCAAAGAAGTAAAACTGTTCACAAGCGCTTTAAAAGCCTTTCAGTGCAATAACCACATAGTTATAGCACAAAGAAAGCATTTGGATGATTTTTTTACATGATAGAATTATCGGACGACTGGAATGTGGGCATACCCAGCTGGAAGTATCCGAGGAACTTGGAATCGCCCAGAGTGTCATCTTCAGGCTTTGGCAACGATTCCAAGATGATGGTAATGTGAGTAGATGTTACAGCACAGGTCGCCCCCGAGTTACAACGCCGAATAAAGACCGGTATTTAGCAGTTACTTCTAAAAGAAACAGACGGAGCACAGCATCAGACCTGTCTCGTGAGCTCTCTTCAGCTACCGGTACGACAATTTCAAGGCAGACCGTGTACAGACGCTTAGGGCACATTGGTCTATATGCTCGTAGGCCTGTCAGATGTGTTCCACTTACCGCAACTCACTGTCGCCTGCGATTAAGCTGGAGTAGAGAGCATGCATTGTGGACACCGACAGTGGTCTGGTGTGATATTTTCCGACGAGTCCAGGCTTAGTTTGCAGTCTGATTCTCGCCGGACTTTCATATGGAGAGCGCCAGGTACCCGTTACCACCAAGAGAACACCATTGAATGACACCGTTACGGTGGTGCAGGATGGCTCGTTTGGGGAGGAATTATTCTTGGTTCCAGAACTGACCTGCATGTTCAGAGTGTAACGATGACAGGCCACATCTATCGGGATGTCATTCTGGAACAATATATACGTTTGTTTCGGGGCGCCATGGGTGCTGAATTTCTGTTTATGGATGACAACGCCCGTCCTCACCGTGCAAACATTGTAGACGAATGCCTTCAATTGGAGGATATCACCCGTATGGATTGGCCAGCATACTCACCGGACTTGAATCCAATACAGCATGTGTGGGATATGCTTGGCCGACGAATTGCAGCCCATCAACCGGAGCTTCGGAGGGCATTGCTTGATGAGTGGTGTAATATTCCCCAAGATCAGATTGAACTAAGAACCTTGTGTCAACAATTCTACTGTACATATGTATATAACTGTTATTCTTTTCTCAAGTTGTCTAAATTCATTTTTAATTTTCCTTTTATTATATATTAGATTTTTTTTAAGTAGTTTTAGTAGAGTAGTTGCTGGCGGAAAGCATGGAATACATGCTATTCACCATAAATCACTCAAAAAGGCCTAAAGCAAGAGTTCCTAGAACTCCTCACGATTGAGAGCCGTTCTGGCGTGTTGATATGCACCAGACAACTCTCAAAGTGGAACGGACCCAGTGATTATCACTGATTAACAACAGTGAACTCAGCCAAAGGGCTGCTTGCGTTACCCAGAGTGGTTATTCAATCCTCCTTTCCGTAGTTGTGCAACCAACACTGAAATCCCGTTAATTCGGAAAGGCCGGTGGCACTCCTGCGGCGTCCAAGATAAGATTGATAATTTGATACTCAGCATGCCTAGGCGTTGTAAGGCCTGTATTGCATCGTCCGGGAGATATACTCCATATTAACCATCATACTAACCATGTTATACTGTTTTTTGTAAATAGATTCTTTTTTGAAATTTGCTCCAGGGAGTAAAAATCGCAATTTTTATTAATTATGTCAAACATATAGCATCTTTTTTGCTCTTTACCTTTTGTTTTTTAAATAGACTTTACAAATAAGTCAAATTTGTTTTGCTTCTGTCTCTTTCTTTGCCTGAACTTCATTATCCTTAATTTATGGACATGAGTGTATATAAATAAAACATTAAAAACATGGAAATATACACAACTAGTACAGAAAATTCCAGGTTTAAATTCGCTCTTGGCGTCAGTTGTAATCAATGATTTCACAAACGAGGGAATTCTCTGATGGTTGTGATAGCGTGTGTATAGATAGATAGCATAGATAGTCATATTGCCTGGTGATTTTCCAGGTTCGTATGATGAGTAAATGTGGGGCTACTAAAATATCCTCTCTCAAGCTATTATTTCCACAATCCAGTTGGTAGGTTGTTCGGGACATAGATTCACCCAACACGAGGTCTCTCATTCTACAACATATAGTATATAGATAATAAAACAGAAAGGGAATTTAAATAAATATTTTGTTGAAACTTTCCAAGTTTGTAAATATTTTACTACATACTAGGAATCTTCTAGACGTATGAGCTATTTTAAATATTCTAGGAGATATGCTACTTAATTATTTCACATTTCTGTCAAACTCCAATTGCCTCTTAATATAAAACTTTCATTTTCATTATTTACTTTTCTTTGATTTAGCATTCTGAGATTTATTCAGACTCATAGCTATATGTTTTAAAACACTTTCATAAGTGTACTACATCAAAAATAGGTAAGAATCAATTAGTTGGATCAATTACGTGGATGCCATTGAAAAATCTATGGGGAAAAAAGGACATATGCTAAGTTCCTTATTTAAAATTTCTTATTGTTTATGCTAATATTAAGGTCAAGCTTGAGGAGGTGGAAATGACGATGCGTAAATTCCAGGTGCCACTTTTGTGGAAGTTCGCTCTACATTACAGTGTAGGAGTCCCTAACTGAGTAATTCTAATGCTGCATATCTGCCATTGTAGTAACAAATAAGTCGCATCAAAATGCATATTGGATCGAATGGGCTGGTGTGGTTTATCACTCGACGGTCTTTTTTTTCCACACACTTTAGGCTAATCAGACTGGAACTATAGTTTAACGGGGATTCCGAACCACTAACAAGCATCCATGCTACCACCAGGATTTGAACCTTGAAATCTGTGGTATCAAAGGTCAGAGCGCTAGCCAACTGGCCATCAGGCTGCCAAATTATCTTTGGCAAACATCAAGTGAATCTAAGACTGTCTTTATAAGCTCTGTTTTCAAATTATTACTGCAAAATGTTTTACATTGGGGCAATAAAATTTGGATGCAGTGTAGAAGACCCCTGTGGTGCACCCTGGGTAATTTTGATGTTAGCATAAAATATTAGGACGGCGTGAAATATTAAAGGGAGATAATTTCATCACTTCGAATTATTTATAATAAAGATATTTATTACTCAATAAAACCAGTGCTCCATTATTTTCTATTTATAAAAACTAATCATGTATTTGAAAAATTCATGAATAATTTATTTAACACAATTACACTTGGGTACTTTACACTTTATTTACACTTTAACACTTGGGCTATTAATGAAGGAAATAATTGCTTTTACAAGATATTTTTTTCTTACTTTTGACAAACTGTTCATAACATTGGCCAGAAGTCTGTTCGAAATTGTTTTATCTTCTGGGTGAGGAACTTCAGTTTCTAAAATTGAATCTGCCATTTCTTCAATGAATTCTGTCAAAAGATGCTGAAACGGTTGTTGAACATAAACACAATATTTTCTAACAAAAAAATGCAGTACAGCAAATACACTCATTCCTGTTAAAATTAGCTCATCAAGAAAGAAATGTCAAATTGTTACGAGACAGTGGATGGAAGGCTTGTGTCAAACACATATGCAAAAGAATAAAATTGCAGCATGGTTGCCCATTACGTCGAAACGGTAGAGGGCTTTGATGTGCGTTTAGCCCTCCCCATAAATATTTGTAGGTACTCTGGATGCAGTTTTCTGCCGCAGAAGGAAGTTTATCATCAGAAATGCCCCGTTTACTGTCTCAGAGGAAATCATAGGAAATACTCATGTGCACGTGACAATCGAAGAAAATATCAGCAGCTGTCCAAGAAAAATTATCATAGAAATGGTAGAGGCTGAGTAGTCAACTCGGAGACTTGTCCATCATCTTGACATTACTAACCATATTGGCATAATGTAGGTAATGGGACCAGTTGATCTGAGTGGGTTCTCGCTCATGACACCTTCGGATAAAAACAATCCGGTCTCATATCCGGTCAAATAGGTGTACAACTGACTGCATCATTGTCTGCCATTCCCACGCAGGCATCACAATCCGTATTGGCCTCCAAATTTGCCATTGAGAGTCACCTGGCTGACAATAATTTGCTATCTCATTGAGAGTTATGTGCGCCTTGATAGTCATCCTCCATCGGAGTGGTGCGTTGCTCTGCAAGACTGGACTGTGATGAAATGGATACGGGTTGTCTTCAGTAATGAATCCCGATTCAATTTGTTTTCTAAAGGTAACAGTATCCATGTTTGGAAATTCTGTGGTAAATGCTTACTGTTTGGAATAGCACGCTACGCCCACACCTGATGAAAATATTTATATGCTATTGCATATAATATTTGATCCTCTCTGGTCTAGAGCATCATGCCAATCCGTGGTTAAAAATGTCACAAGCATACAGGTAGGCACTTGTATGCTTGTGACATTTTTAACTACGTGTTTCCTCTCATGGTAGGCACCTAAGAGACATTTTTCAGTACTCAACAAAGACATCAGAAGATTGTATCTCAATACTGACTATTTTAATTGGCTCTCTTGATCCCCAGATTTGTTACCGATTGAAAGTTTGCAGATAGATACGAGTCGAGAAGTTGGACAACATAAGAATTCGGTTGAACTAAAGATACGCTTGAAGCAATTGTGTAATAAGATGTCGAGGGACTCCATAAGAAACTATTTACCTCATTAACTGATGGTACTACATCATGCATTAAATCAAAGGTGACCAAGTAAGTAAATGTCCATTTGTAATCATTTATATGCATCAAATATTGCACACTTATAGCTTCAGGACATTCTAACAATTCCTTCTTGATGAGCTAATTTTTATGGCAAAGATTATTATATATATCTAAGTTCATATTTTGAAATTAATAAATTCATATAAAAGTAAAAGGATACCACTACATTGGTTTGGAAAAAGAATTAGTTTAATTCGTATAGTATTTTAAATTTTTTTTAACATTTTAGTTCTATTCGGAAAAATGTAATTTCCATTTTGTTTAATATATATATATTTTTTTTCATCATTTTAATTTTATGAGTTTCGTAAAGTGGATAATATTAAGTTTAGATTCAAAATAATGTTATAGAAACAGGAAATTACGGCTATGAATTGTCTCCAAAGGAAACATTTCATGGCATATGTTTCAATAGCTCAAATTTAACAATTAAAAAAACTTAATAAAAATGCTATATTAAGACACAAAATTTGCTTATTTATAGCATGATTCCATATTTAATCAAATTTTACAGAAGTTGCATTGAACCAAATTAAGTTCTCACCTTGCTGCCTTTGTTGAGGGGTCTTGTTTCAGCTAGGGCACTGACAGCCTGGCCGTACACCTCTGAATCCTCTATTACTTCGAAAGGTAATATTTCCAGAGATTGGAGCATCTCGAAATTTTTCTGTTAAAATCAAATAGATAATCTAAAACATTGCCTTAAAATTGAATAATATAATGTACAATTGTTGAATTTTTAGATTGCATTTGCCTTACAGAAAAGGATACATAAAGAATTAGCCTTGAAATTTTCAAACTTCATTGCAACCTTATTAATTTATTTGGATATGAATTTCTAGTGGTTCATATATAAAAGCAGTGCATGAAATGTCATTTTTTAATATAGAAAGATGCAATATAAAGAAATTTTAAAAAATCTACTTATCACTATTTATCAATTCAATAAATTCCGTGATTAATAGTGAGTATAATTTTCATAAATTATTCCCTATAATTTTCACAGTATCATAATATATTTACGCATCTTACTAGTATCGATTTAATTATTAGTTTTGACAAACAGATATAAATGGAGTTCTAGGAGTTGTGAGTCTGTAATAATGATGCTATTATAATAAAAAGTAAACTAATGATGCTATTGGTAGCCTGAATGGTCGAGTGACTAGCACTCCGACGTTCAGTGCCCCAGGTTTCGGGATCAAGTCCCAACGGTGCCATGGATGTTTAAAGTGTTCAGAATCCATTTTCAACTGTAGGTCTCAGTATAATATGACTATAGAGCGTAGGGCTGACAAGCCTACCCCGTAAAAAAAGAAAACATTTCCTGCCTCGAAATCTGCCAGTACGCAGTGAGCCTTGGCCCAAACGACCTCAAATATTTTTTCTCCAATTTTTCCCTTAATTAAAACCTTTTTAAGTGCAATAATTAAATTTTATTCATTTTCTGCTCGTGAAAAAAGAGTTTGAACCTTAATGAGCTAAGGTAAGTTTCTACTGGATGTTAAAATCACGCGTTGTACAACGTCAGCCAATTGGAAGCCTCTATGGGTAGAGAGCAAATTTCCTATTAGCTTGAGTTCTACAACGTGAAATTTTAACATCTGGATGAAATTTACCTCCAGATGTACGAGCTTAAGCAGGAACTCATAATAATGCTCACTTCCAAGATGTCGGTTAGGTTAAAATAAGATTTTTGGTCTCTCACAAAGAAATATTCTAATGCTTACGGGAAGAATAAAAGAACACACCTTTGCTTCTTTTTCCGTCCCTCCCATTCTCTTGTCTCGAAGTTCCGCCTCAATTTCTTCCCGCGCTTCTTTGGTGTAGTAGCTGCTGTCGATTCCCGTCAGTTCCCAATACTCTTTCCACACTTTGTCTACCTCAGATGCAACTACACAAAATTTCAGCACATTATTTGTTTAATTCTTCATTTTTTCATTTTTATATTGTGTTAAAAATATATTTATATTGAATTTGCATATAATGAAAAATACTTCGTGTTCTGTTTGCTTAGTTAAATAAACACATAGGTAATAAGTAGGACAGGATTTATAATTTAGAGTTAGTGCCACTTTAATAGTTACCTATCTAATGTTTTCATAATTGTACGATAACAAATAAAAAAAATTTGAGTACTGAAATCAATTCAGTAATCGTAACGCTATACTTTGTATCTTAAGACAACATATTTGCATTATCATTTTCATGGGACATACAATGTTTTCTTTTACTGTATTGATTCTAGTTTACAAAACTCACTATTAACTGGTTAATTACCAAATGCATTATTTTTAATATCATTTTTAAATTATCTTCCAAAAAATTATCTTCTAAAAAACATTTTGCCTTTTAAAAAAATTATCTTCTTCAATTATTTGACATTAAAATTATTTTCATATCTCTTAGTATTTCTCTTATCATAAAATTATACAGATATCAATATAAGTATATTTCCATATTTTACATTTTTAAAAGTGAGTTAGTTTTAAAAACTATTAAATCTTTTCATTACCTGATAAACGGTTGTTTTTTCTGTCTTGTTCTTCCACTATCGCCTCAGAAGCGATAGCTTGAGCCATGACCGACATTTTCCCTTCTACCATGAAGAATTCGACGTTTACACTCGCCTTCCATTCTTCTAGCGTTTCGTTGTCTGGGGAAGTAGTCTATAGAATTGTGAATGAAAAATAATCACATATTTATGTAAGTTAAACGTCTTAAAATTAAGATTGAATTTTAACATGCATGCATCCCTCAGCAATTAATTTTAAAACAACAGGTGGGCAGAAAAGTTCATAGGCTGACACATAGATGTCGTTACTAGTATTAAACCCATATGATTTTTAGTTAGTCCTCACCTTCAAAAGACACGTGTATAAATTTGACAGCTGTTGCACTATTAGTATGTGAGTTATAGCATATTTAGTGAAGCAACTCTTGTTAGCTTGAAAAAATGGATAAAAAGGAATTTCGTGTGTTAATTAAAGCATTGCTTTTTGGCGAAAAAAAATACTATTGAAGCCAAGGCTTGGCTTGATAAACATTATTCGGACTTTGTACCATGAAAATCAACCGTAGAGAAGTGGTTTGCTAAATTTAAACGAGGTGAAATGAGCACCGAGGACGATGCACGCAGTGGACGCCCCAAAGAGGCTGTTACCGACGAAAACATCAAAAAAGTCCACAAAATAATTTCTGATAACCGTAAAGGGAAGTTGATCGAGATAGGTGAGACCCTAAAGATATCAAAGGAACGTATTGGACATGACGTGAATGAATATTTGGATATGCGAAAGCTGTGTTCAAAGTGGGTGCCGCGCAGAGCTCACAATCGACCCAAAACAACAACGATTTGATGATTCTAAGCAGTGTTTGGAGCTATTCAATCGTAATAAACCTGAATTTTTGCGTCGATATGTAACAATGGATGAAACATGGCTCCATCATTTCACACCGGAGTCCAATCGCCAGCCAGCCGAGTGGACTGCACGTGATGAACACTAAAAATGCTATAACTCACATACTAATAGTGCAACAGCTGTCAAATTTATACACGTATGTTTTGAAGGTTAGGGCTGACTAAAAATCATATGGATTTAATACTAGTAGCGCCATCTATGTGTCAGCCTACGAACGTTTCAGACCACCTGTTAAAAGTACACTAAAAACTAATTTTACTTTAAAAGAATTTCCCATTTATTGAATAAAAAAATTCATCACAGTCATTTACATGTCATAAACTTAATCTTCGTCAAAGGATATCAAAACGTCATATGGATGTATAACGTTAAATTACAGCAACACAACTAATTTTCATATCAAATTCTGGTACAGCATTATTTTGTACATATTCTACGTACTTTTCAAGAAAATTTAAATATTTTTGTGACATAATTTTTTCTTCTTAATTTTTAGATATCAGTGAACTAATATCATTAGTTATAATTTATTCCGCTCAAAAGTAATGATGGCTAAGTACAAAAACTTAATTTCTTATTACATAAACAATAAAAATAAATACTTCAGAAATCAATCATTATTTTTTTTTTTGTCGGATACATAATCAGAAAAATCTATTAAGTTCTTAAAGAAACATAGTACGATATCGCTATAATGCGGATACCCGGACACATTTGTTATATCCCAGTTATGGTTTACTAACGCTTTACTCGTATAAAACAAGCAGAATAGAAATGTATATTCTTACAATAACATTATCAACGAACAGCTCAGTAACAGCTCCTATTTCATCCTTAACAGAGCAAAAGATTTTGGATTCTCCAGGGGGTAATATGAAATCCACAGACGTCTTCACTCCGTAGTGGATGTGATATTTTCTGCCTTCGTAGAAACCTGTGAAAAAACAGTTTTACTAAGAAATTGTATCCATTAATATGTCCTGAAATGATAGAAATGGAGGGAATTTTTATGCTATAAAGCATTTTAAAAATATTTTCAAATAATTTTGATTTTGATTTTAGTCGGAGTTATATATAAAACAAATAATTTGAATTAGTGATAATCTAAGATCTTGAACTAGATAAATTATAAGAAAGTTATAATTATTTATATTGACAGAGTAAACACTCCAATTTTTAAAATTTTCATTATAGAAATAATGAATAATGTTGAATTTTCCTACAATAAGAAATGTATGATTTGTATTTCAGAGGAACTGGAAAAATTTATAAAAAATGGAAATAAATTTGTCTTTCATAATTGCATCAGTGGAATTATGGTACCATTTTTTATAGATGTTTCCATTATTTTTTTATTTTAAAATAACTGCTTGGGGGAAGGAAAAATAATCGATTTTACAGTTTTTTCTTATTTAAAATAGTTCAGAATCCTGTGAACAAAACAGTAGGAATTCATAATAAAAAACAAGAACTTATAAAATTTCATAATATGAATTATTATTATTTCGAAATACTAAAAAAAGATCACAAAATCATGACGGAAAAGAACCAATATATTTCATAGTATGAAGGATTAAATGTTCATTGTTCTGCTTGTCTTTATCTGTACAATACTGATATGGAATTATTTAAAGGTTATATAATTTATTTCTAAAAATATTTAGGTCACACGTTTTCTCATTGACCCATGAACTCTCTTGGTACTCTAGTTAAAATTCGAAAATAAAATATGTCATGAAATGACGAAGTCACAGAAGGAATGGTAGTAGAATCCACAATCTAATAAAACCAACAACAAAAAAGCAAACATGGAAACAGCTGTGTCTTGTAAGGAAATTAAAGTCTTCAACTGCCTCGTTTCTAGGAAAATCCAGAATACAGAAACTGTAGGAAAGCAGGCTATCCTAATTACTACTACTACACACCACATCACTGTGCCTAGAGCTGAGTTGCCCCCTATACAGTTTGGGAATGATGTGGATGAAAAATCTGACTGGGCTCCATGACGCTCTTGCAGTCATATGAGACCGAGACCCATGGCTTAAAATGGATTCCTAACATCCATGGCACCGCCGGGACTCCATGCCCGAAACCTGTGGCACCAAGCGGCAATTCAGGCCCCAGGCTATTCCAACTTATAATCTAGAGTCATCATGAGTACCATTTCAACTGGTACTGGCAAAATAATAATCTTTCCAACTTAATATTATTGTTACGCAGACCACCTTTATTGTGATCTCAATTCATAAATGAATTGGATCACCTCAATTATAATCTCAACGTTGAACGTAGTTACTTAAAAAATTTAGCTATAAACAAAAGAGTGAAAGAAATAAAGGGGATTTCCCTGATCATGTTATCAGAAACGAAATATGAAACTGAGTGCCAGGCAGTAAAATATTACCTCAGGACGAAAATCAAAAATCAGTTCAGGGAAAACTTGGGATCGTTGAGGAAGTCGTTATTTTCATCCAATTGAAACCGATTACCGCTGCAGTTGAGGTGGATTATTTGGCAATAGTTCTTTATGAATGGGCGTTGAGTGCCTAATATTTATAAATTTAGTAAATAAAAAAAATAGTGTGCACTGTAGCATTTTTCCCACGGGAAGCATATAGCATTTCTGTTCCCAGGGGAAAGGAATATATATTGTTTAACAAGTGCGTAATAACAACCTATTACTGAAATGTGACAGCAGATAAGCAGTATCGTGGATATTTACATTACATGTAATTAGTGCTTTGTATTAATGAGGACAATCTGTCACTCAGATCTGATAGCAGATAATCAGTGTCATGGATAATAAGTGTTACATTACATGTAATTAGTGCTTTGTATTAATGAGAACAACCTGTCACTCAGATCTGATAGCAGATAATCAGTGTAATGGATAATGAGACCTCATGAAATCAGCGATTGTCTGTTCGCCCTTCACAAGTCAAAACAATCTGATGGAATATGGACCACACTATGGGTTGTTGCGTCGGGATTAAGGATAGACTCTGGGCTGAGGAAGTATCCACTCCAATTAGAAGTGAGGGAGCTGACTTCTTTACGAATCTTTTTTTAAAGGATGTTTTTGGAGAAGGGAAAAGGATAGTTCTGCGGCGAGTCGAAAAGAAGTATTGTTTTTCTCATTTACTGAAAGTGATTGAACAGGAATTGTGTACAAAGAACTGTGTGAGAACAATGAACTGTGTACAAAGTGAGTCCGTTGTGGTTTCGTGTATCACGCCAATTAAGGCCTGCCGAGCACCAGATGTTTTAGATTCGTCGTAGACTCGAGAACTCTGAATATCTCCGACCTTGAAGTGAACTGCACTTGTGTATCTAATTTGTATCCTTAGTTTTCATTTCTTTGTAAATAGAGTTCTGTATATATGTATATAATATTTGTAAATAAAAATTAAAGTATTCCCATGAACTTGAAAGTGGCCCTCTTCTTGAAGCTGTTATAGGTCTCGTATAGGCCGAGACGTTACAGTATTATATGTTCTAGATCTAAATGCAGTGTTCTCTTGAAGCTTCAGAACGCTATATTTATAAAAGAAAAGTCAGAGGAAACTTACTGTAAACACTAAAATCTTGTAATTTTCTGCCGTCAGGATCACTCCAGCCAGCGAAATTCATTTGGAAGATCGAAATGGTAGCCAATCCTGTATTGCTATTCAAGGTGCACGTACCAGGCTTCGGTGGAATGTTGGTTCGAATGTATAACTTAGCGACACCTTTAGGCCTATCTTCGTCTGCGTCAGTGCCAATAACTTTGATGTGGAAAGATAATAAATCCGGATAAGCTTTAAAAAATGTCTGGTTGATACCCAATCTGTCTTCATCCACTGATCAATTGGATAAAAAAAATTTAATATATTATTTTGAAAATTCAAAACGTAAACATTCATTCCTAGTAAGGAAACTTTTTTAAGTTTTAACAAAATTATAAGAAAGTTGACAAATTTACGAACTTAAATTTTAAGACATTCTGTTAATTAAGTTAATTAAATGTTGCTTTATGCTAATCATCAACTATTTTTAATTTTAAATAAAAATTAAATTCTGTAAATAAAACAAAAATAAAAATGCTATTATTTTAGAGTGACATTGAAAAGGAAAGATATAATATAAAATTATTTGCTATCTCTGGTGCGGTATATACTTTTACCTGAAGCATTGGTAAATAATAAGGATTGCAAAATTTTGATATCTTGGGACACTTTCCTTTTGAGGTATATTAGATAAATGGGATTTTGAGACATTTCTTGTATTTTGCAGGAAATTGATTTATGATCATTTGGGATCAACAGTGACTGATTCAATTCAAATATTTTTATAGAGAATAAATTTTATAATCTAAACAGACAAAGAGGGGGCTGCTGGCCAAGTGACTAGCGCTCTGAAGCTCGGTGGCACAGGTTTTGAGCTCTAGTTCAGGTGGTACCATAGCTAGCTGTGATTCGGAATCCACTTTAAACAGTATGTCCCGTTCTAATATGACTGTTGGGGTAGGGCTGACAACCTTGCACTTCTTCTCGAAGAATTAAACTTCTGTCTCCAAATCTAGCAGCAGGCATAACGGTCTTGGTCCATCATTGTTATGTTGCGTCAATGAAGAAGAAGAAGATAAAGTATATCAAAAATTGGACAACAGCTACTATAACATTATCGTGAATGTATACTATTTTGTAACGATTTTGTAATACATAAAAATGAGTATGGCGTTAAGAAAGATTAAGATATTAAAGACTTAAAGGAAATAGTATTTTAAATTATATTGTTACTTTACTATTCGGCGTAACAGAGCGAAATAAGGATTCATAAATAAATACTGCAATAGTGAAATAAATATTTTGACTTTATTAAGTTTTAAGGAAATCTTTGAGAAATTTATTCCTTATTAACCGAAAAGTATTTTTAATATTTATATTTGACATTATTTAAATGTCAGCGATTAAACAGCGTCGGGCGATAAAAAATTTTTTTTTCGGACAAATTTCTGATAATGAAATATTTCTTCATAATGATAATACGTTATTTTATTTCAGTAAATGTTCAGTATCATGTTTGTTATAAAGTTTATTATACTTTTTTTATTAATATTAACTCTAATTATAATTTTACAAGTACTAAATGAAAACTGAATTCAGCTGTTATAAAGTTTAGTAGTTATTGACCGTTTAAAAAAAATGAAATATCTAAGATGCTTCGGTAGTTTAAGAATCTTCTTCAATGGCACGATAATCCCATGGCGAGCCAAAGTCTTCTGCCTACTGGCAGATTACGAAACATGAGATGTTTTTCCTTTTACGAGGTAGGGTTGTTAACTTTAAGCTCTACAGTCATATTAGGCCGGTTCCTATGGCTTAAAATAGATTCAAAAGCACTACAAACATCCATAGCACCGTTGGGACTCGAAACCGAAATCTGTGCTACCGAGCGCCAGAAAGCTAGTCCCTCGGCCATCAGGCGATCAATTTAAAGAATACTTTATATTAAAAAAATAAATGGTTCTATATTTTAAATAACAGCGTAAAATTCAAAGAACTATTTGTATTATATAACATCCGTATATATAAGAGAATCTAATTTCGAAGTTTGATATAATCCTTCTAATGATATAGTTACTTATGATATAATCAGTCCAATCCTCCAAAAACACTTTGTCCTGAGAATCGTCGTCAATTCCGTAAATTTCCCATTCATAGCGAATGTTACCATTGGCGCATTCTGTAAAGCACTCCGCTCTGACTGCCAGCCATTCACTGGGATTCACAATGAATCCTTCTTCCGTAATCCTACAAGCCACCGACTTTTCGCATCTGCAAGGAGTAACACCATTAATGTATAAAATCATGGACTGAAAAATATCCGCTGTAACGTCCAGATTATTTGATCCATAGCATAAAGCAGGGATGAGCAAACTTTTTCGGTCGCGGGCCAAAAATCGAAAAAAAAAAAACAAAAAAAAAAACGGTTTAGCGAACCAAGATAAATTTTTCGAAAATTTTAAAAACAATATACAAGTATTACAATTTAAATATGTTAATGAGAGGAATGAAATCGAGATTTCATTTTTAAAAGTTCCTTGTAGTGAGGTTCAAAGTGAGATGTACTGATTCTAAGGAACGAGGCTAAATGTCAATCTACTTCTGAAATAATTCTTTCTAAGGCAGTTAGTTTCTTTATAAGTTGAAAAAACTTGTTCACATATATAAGACGAAGCAAACATAGCACCGATTTTCTGGGCGTGAGATATTAAATTTGGAAAACTTACTTTCGATAATGATTTGTAAAACTCTAACTTGTTGGCGCCAATCTACAGCTATAACTAACAAAGAACTACCGCTTTTAACACTTTTCCGATTGAAAGCGGTCTGTGTTTGCTATTTCCGTCGATTCACGTTTTGTAGAACAAAAATAGAGAAAGTAAAAAGATCATCAGTCCTTTGAAAAAAAGGAAGAAAAAAATAATATTTCATCAAAGTAGAAAAGGAGACGGATATATAATATATAAATATACATTTCTTTTAATTTGCCTCGGACCGACAAATTAAAATTTTATCCGCGGGCCGGATTAAACCTTCCGGCGGCCGTAGTTGGCCCATCCCTGGCATAAAGCAGGGGGTTAATACTTATTTAATAATATATTATTTACAATACCTGGTTAATACTTATTTACATAATATATTAATTACAATGTTTACAAATTTAACTCATAACAGGCGATGTGCGATCTCATGGATCGTTCATGTTCCTCCCATCACCCCTATTACATACTCAGTCCAATCGAATCGATCTTTTCTCTAGCTTCCTTTTTTGTGACGTTGAGAAATACCCGTTTAACACAATTGTCCAAATTGCGGAAGAAGTGGTAGTCAGTGGGGGTTAGGTCTGGTGAATATGGAGGATGATGAAGTTCCAATTCCTGTAGTTTTAAAACAGACATTTGTACAGTGTGTGGGCTAGCGTTATCACACAATAAGATAGAAATCGATCTGTTGACTAATCTAGGCTGTTTTCCTTTAAGTTTTTGCAACATTTTGTCTAGTATATTTCTGCTGTGATCCATGAACCAGGTTCCATGAAATCATTGTGGATCATACCTGCACTAGACAACAAAATACTCGCTATCATTTTTTTTTTCAATCTTTTGAGTGTGTTGTGGTGATCCATATTTATCCAACCATTGTGCTGAAGTTTGCAGTTGTCATATTGGATCCATTTCTCATCACAAGATTCAAAAAGAGATCAGACTTGTGATGAGAAAGCAACAATTCCATTCCATTCTGTTTCATTTTCAACAAAATTAATTTTAAAAAAGTTTTTAATATTTTTTTAGAGCTTACAATTATTTCTTTAAACAGGCGATATGTGTAACTTTTCAACAACAAAAACGATAAAAAAAAGTAAGCCATAGTCAAATAAAAATCTGTTAAAGTTGACTATATTAACTACAAATTTCACCCTTGCCAACTCAATGTAACATATAAGAAATGTGAAAGTGTTACTGTGACTAAATAACAAAACTGTAATACTTAAATGACGTATAACTTTTTTAAAAATGAAGTTTAAAAATGCGAAAATTAATGTAACACTTACAGAATAATCAAGCCAGGAGGAATTTTCTGAATAACATCCAAATAAATCCGAGCTTGTTTTTTTCTTGATCCTTTGGACACTGTAACAACTATTTCATATAGTGTATAGTAATCCTGCAATTCAGCTGTATTGAAAATCAGTTCAGAAACTTTGAGATCTTCTGATGCTGCAGAGAGATGTATATTAGTCAATTAATTGTGTATACCAATTGTATTGCATTTTATCTTTAAAAAATAATCTTAAAGATGTTGTAATATTAGATATTAGAATTTATATTAGTTATAGTAGACTGGACTTGCTTGATAGATTGTTAGTTAGATTTCTGAACTAAATGGGCTTGGTTCGAAATTGGAAAGAAATGCGAACAAAAATGTTCATCCTTATACCGGGTATGGGCACCATAAATTCCCAGACAGGAAAGTCCTTCTGTTAGGTTCTACAAGTTGAGTGTCTGAGGATGTTTGTTCCAATATAGGCGATATACTGCGAGACAAAACACTAGTTGCACTGGATAGTCAACGAATTTTTTTTTTTTTTTAATTTTATTTTACGCTTCTTTTACTTTTTTTAAAATTTTTTATTTACTTTTCTTTTAAATAAATCAATATAGACATAAGTTTAATACTCAAATTAAGAAACAACAAAAATTGCAATCAATGACAAAAATTTTATAACGCACAAAATAAGTTTATAGAATTTTAAATAATAATTTTGAAAATCAAATCTCATAATTTAAGAGGAAAGGGCCTAATGGCCGAGTGGCTAGCTCTCTGACATTCTATCCCACATGTTTCGAGTCCCGGCGGTGCCATGGACGTTTGTAGTGGTTCGGAATCCACTTTACCGTATGTCCCGGTTGAATAGGATCGTAGAGTTTTGTGGGGATAGTGTTACTCGCGCATATCTTCAAGCTGCAAGCGTCCCCTGGGTAGTGCTAAATGAGCAATAGAAGAGCAGCCCTTACTTATGGCATAAAGATGAATCGTCTCTGTATTGCCATCTGCATTAAAACAACAATTTAATTTATCCTAATTTCATATTATTCTTAATACAGAAATTATGCTTGAGTATATAACCAATATTCTATATGCTTTTTTTTTTTTTAAATCTTTTGCTTCAAAAAAAAATTAGTTTTTCTTTTAAAAAGTATGTTTGTTTTTTATTTCATTCAAAAATATTTGAATTCGATAAGAAACCTTTTTAAATGGAAGTTAAATAGATGCTTAGAATTTTTTCCACAAATATACAGAACACCATTTTTTTAAAAGGAGAGTGTCTTACTTTTTAACTCTTTGAAGCACTCTTCCTCAGTCGCAACTTCTTTCATTTTGCTCTTAGTTATGGTCTGATCTGATAAACTAATGTCTTCATCGTAAACATCATTGTCAGACGGATAGTCGCGGGCATCCACATAACTGCAAGACCATTCCATTTCAAATTCCTAATGCAAAAGAAATAAAAAACCTTATAATCGAAATACATAATTTTTTTGTCTAAAATGCTGATTTTTCAAATGCGTTTTTTACTCAGAAAATATTTATATACATTTTTGTATATAAACGATTGCTGTTCAAATATTTTTAAATATTCAGTTATACATTCTGAAAATAAATAATCAAATTCCTAATTTCAGAAAAAATAATCCTATTACTATAAAAAATAGACTTATAACCTTATAAATTGCTCGATTCATGACCCAATAGTTACATGTACTACTAGAAGTGTTTAGTTTGGTTTGTCGCTCTACGGTCATTCTGTGCATGCTTTAGGTTAATTAGACCGGGACATACAGTTTAACGTGGATTCTGAACAACTAAACAAACATCCATGCCAGTATTCGAACCTGAAGCCAGTGGTACCAAAGGTCAGAGCACTAGCCAATTGGCCATCAGGCCGCTTACTACTAGAAAGCATGAGAGCTAGTTGCATCCTTTGGCAGTTTTTAGACTTGATGGCAACTGCAGTAACATACGTAAAGCATTTCGCACTCATAATTAAACTGCCTGGTGTAAGTTTCCAGGATTTTATCTTATACAACACACAAATGATGAGCAGTTACTCCTATAAGTTATCCCGGAAGGTAATATTCTACCCTTATCATGCACCCTATACTCATCATCTCATCACCAAGTCTCCAAGTTCCTAAAAGACGCTGCCAATTGATGCAACTAGCTCGCATGCTTTCTAGTTGCACATGTTACCACTGGGTCATGAATCGGGCAATTTATAGGGTTATAAGTCTATTTTTCATGGTAATAGGATTATTTTTTTCTGAAACTAGGAATTTAGAAATTGTGATGTACATAAGTGAAACACGAGGGAAGAGAAATGTCTCCAGGGACCAATCAGAGAAGTGTAGCTCCTGTTGTGGTCAATATCTTTCAATTCTTGTACATAATTTTCAATTTTTATGCATGAAACTTCAGCTACTTAACTATGTATTAACATACTTAGTATAAAATTGTCTCTTGGCCGAATAATCTTCTCAATTTTCTGGGATATTCGATCGAACGCTCCTAAATATTTTGTGGAATCTCTTCTTTAAGGCCTATCATTTCGATACTTGTACGTTAAAAACACCAATTTCTCTAACTTCATTAAATTTTCTTTAGCGATCTTATCTTAGTTGGTTTATTTCTTTTTGTAAATATTTTTCCGAAAATACATATCACAGCACAAGACAAAAATTGAGACATTTTTCTAACTACAGTATGACAGAAATTCGCTTTTTTACGTACTCGTTAACAGAATTAAACTTTAGATATACTCCACTATACGCAGAGCATTGAATTACATTCATCTGTAATTATAAGTATATGCCATTATTTATTAGAAAGTTATTAGTAAACTTATAGATACATTAATTTTAAGATAATACTGTACTTTATGATTTTTTTACAATACCTTATCCTGTGGATCATCTGGATCTTCCGAGTACTTTTCGGCCTCCAAATACACCATTTGGTCGTGCCCTCGCAAAATATAGGACGCACCACCTTTTATGATCATTGGCCTCAGGTTACTGTTCAAAATCTCCAGATACGTGAAACAGGATGGACTTTCTTGTAGAGTTTCATTAGCTAAATCACAAATGCATATTATCATTAATCTATGTCGCTTGTTAGAAACAGGATACTGTTTATTTCTTAAAAATTATTCGTTAGTTGAAACAACAATAAAAAGATGTTCACTTTTAATCTATACGACTCTAACATTAAAATCAGAGGTATCAAAACTCTTTGGTGAACAAACCATATTGATAGCTTCTTAAAGTCATATGAGCCAAGACTTATCCACAATGTAGAAAGAAATTCTTTTTTTCATCAAAATAGGACCCACAAAAAATTGTATTTTCAGTGTACCAATACACATTTGAATTAGCATTAAAAAAGATTAAGTAAGTATAAACGTACATTGCTTTAAAAAACAGAATCTTACACTCATTGCTTTGGAGAATAAATAACGTAATAGATGCAACAGAAGGTATCGCATTTATACTCAAACTTCCTAATTAAACTTTATTTGTTTTCTTAATATAGTACGATTGTGGGACAGTTGTCCTTAAAAATCTTCCTGGGTGATATTTCGTCGTTCCTGGGTGATATTTCGGGGTCTCGTATTTATAGTATTCAGACTTCCTAATTAAACTTCCTTTGTTTTATTAATATAGTACAATTGTGGGGCAGTTATCCTTAAAAACCTTTTTGGGTGATATTTAAGGATAACTGCTCCCCACACACGTCTCAATACAAAGATTGAAGTTGATCCCCCCAAGTAATTCTCTCCACGTTATAAAGCGATCAATTACTTCAGAGAATTTTTAGATTTATCAAGTATAAGTGATACATTGTATGAAGAAGATTTAATAGGTGGGCTGAAAAGTTCGTAGGCTGACACATAGATGGTGCAACTAGCATTAAATCCATATAATTTTTAGTTAGCCCTAACCTTCGAAAGACACGTGTATAAATTTGACAGCTGTTGCACTATTATTCTGTGAGCTATAGCATTTTTAGTGAAGTTATAGCATTTTTAGTGTTCATCACGTGCAGTCAAGTCAGCTGACTGTCGACTGGACTCCGGTGTGAAATGATGGAGCCATGTTTCATCCATTCTCACATATCGACGCAAAAATTCGGGTTTATTACGATTGAACAGCTCCAAACACTGCTTAGAATCATCCATTCGTTGTTGTTTTCGGTTGATTGTGAGCTCTCGCGGCACCCACTTTGAACAGAGCTTTCGCATATCCAAATATTCATTCACGATATGTCCAACACGTTCCTTTGATATCTTTAGGGTCTCAGCTATCTCAATCCACTTCACTTTACGGTTATCAGAAATTATTTTGTGGACTTTTCTGATGTTTTCGTCGGCAACAGCCTCTTTGTGGGCTTTGTCTCCACTGCGTGCATCGTCCTTGGTGCTCATTCCGCCTCGATGAAATTCCTTTTAAATTTAGCAAACCACTTCTCTATGGTTGATTTTCCTGGTGCAAAGTCCGAATAATGTTTATCAAGCCAAGCCTTGGCTTCAATAGTACTTTTTTTCGCCAAAAAGCAATGCTACACGAAATTCCTTATTATCCATTTTTTCAAACTAACAAAAGTTGCTTCAATAACAATGCTATAACTCACATACTAATACTGTCAAATTTATACACGTGTCTTTTAAAGGTTAGGGCTAACTAAAAATTATATGGATTTAATACTGGTAGCGCCATCTATGTGTCAGCCTACGAACTGTTCAGCCCACCTATTACATTATATGCAAAATATCTTCTCTAATAGAAAGACACTTACCATAAATATCTATCGTATACACAATTTTATACAATCCAGCATCCAGAAATCTAGACGGTATTCGTAACGCCGAGCAGTTTCTGGATCGGATGCTAGAGATATCTATGGTCTCGATTACGTCATTGGATGGCGTGATCTTGTCGATTTGCCAATTCATTTCGTAGGATCGCGAAGGATGATCATAAACCAGTGCCGTAGTCTCCAGACGAAAAGTTTCCTCCTTAAAGTACTGAAATTAAATTTATTAAAAACAGCAAATACACTTGTTCAATTCACGCAGATGACTCGTTTTCTTTCTCCTTCATAAATATTTGTATAAACCTTTTTCCCTTTGAGTTAAGAATTCCCTTTGAGTTAAGTCTACATTGTTTCACATTAGCGCCATTGAAAATTTAGCATGTTAACTTAAGTGCAAAAGAACACTTTTGTAGCTGCTTATATTACTGTAACTGCTTTAAAAAACGATAAAACCTCATGAAAATTATCTAGCATCAAGAAGTAGACTCAACCTACATAAAAAAAAGTTATTTTACAATGGGTTCCGTCTTACTGTGGAATATATAGCAATGAAATGGTTGATTTTTATTTGGCTAAACAGAGAACCAGAATCCTACAGATTCCGTGAAATCCTATCCTTTATTTAACTATAGTGCGATTAATAAATGAATGCATCCATATAGACATCCGATCCAGGCAAGCTGACCAAATAAAGAAAGACTGTTGGAGGGAATCTCTTTTAAAGGTTCCAGCTACCCCTAGATGACATGCTGTTGCAGCTTTTCCGTTGGAGACTTGGCACGATTGCTTTGAAGGACATTTATTTAGATTTAACATCTTTTCGTCCCCTAATTGTGTATTATGCGGAAGAGACATAGTTAGGGAGGCACCGCATCTTAAAGAATGCCCGGAGATGTCTGAACATTTATGCGATAGATACTGGCAGGCAAGATAAACTTCCGGACTCCAAACTTCCAAGATTTCCGGACTGGCCGATTTGTGTTGATTTTTGACACTTTTTTTTTTTTTTTTTTAGTTTTGCATTCTGATCTTTCATGCCTTTTTTGCTTAACTTCATGTGTATTTATCCCATACTAGTCAATGAATTTGCATGTTCAACTACTACAGCTTTTAAGAAAAGTAAACTCCCCGGTTGGAATCCTCTAGAATTATACAAATTACAATACAATACAAAAATATAGGGCTACTACCACTAATAGTATTGAAAGGAATGATTCCTACATTTATAATTGCAGTGTAACAAGTCCCTTATAACTTCAACGTCTCATTATGAACATCAAAAAATTCTAAAGAATTAGTATGTGTTGAAAATCAAAATTCTTGACTTTGAATAAAAAAAGGAAAAACAAGAGCTCAGATATAAGAGCGAAAATTACCCTCGCATTGGAAGATATTTACTTTTAAGTGTCATGCGTTATTATTAATAAAAACTGGTTGAAAAAATAATTATTAGAAATGAATTTTCTTCTTATAAGCATAAAATAATTTTTGGAAATATTTCCTTTATTATTTTTTAATATTTGTGTTCTTTTCAAAAGAAAAAAACATCATAATGCATTATAATTATTTTTAGTTATAAAAGCATAATTTTTAATTGCAACACAGAAAGTGAAAAAAATTGTCTAATCAAATTTTGTTTTTAAATATTAATAATAATCTTTTCACCAATGGGGGCATAACTGTAACATTAACATAGCTTAACTGTAATTTTGATAAAATTCCTTTAATTTTTTAAAATTTCTAATAATTCAGATACGACTTTTTGATTAAGATATTAAAAAATGTAATATATAAAAACACCTTACCGTCATCGGACGCTTGATGTTCGTGGAATTGTTTTCTATCCAAATATTAGAAGGAGGCATTGCAACCACCACTTCTGCTGTTGCATTCACTTCAAATATCGTGTTAAATGCTTTGGCTACTGGATGGAACGTACTTGCCGTTTCGTAAGAATATATAATGCTAGAAACAACATAATAATCATGAAGAAAAATATTAATTTTCTGTATATAATTTCTTATTAGCTTAGTTTGGGCATTAAACACTAAATTTTCCCTTTCAAATGCTTAAAATTGAATAAACAATTTAAAATGATCAATTTACAAACTTCAGAAATTTTTTTTTTGTTTGTTTGTTAAAGAGCTCAAAAACTAATTCTCTTAAAAGTTTTTGTTTGTTGAAGAGCTGAAAAACTAATATCTTAAAATTGTTTGTTTGTTTGTTGAAGAGCTTAAAAACTAATATCTTAAAATTTTTGGTTTGTTAAAGAGCTGAAACACTAATTCTGTTAAAATTGTTTGTTTGTTAAAGAGCTTAAAAACTAATTCTCTTAAAATTTTTTGATTGCTGAAGATCTGAAAAACTAATTCTCTTAAAATTTTTTGATTGCTGAAGAGCTGAAAAACTAATTCTCTTAAAATTTTTTGATTGCTGAAGAGCTGAAAAACTAATTTGTTAAAATTGTTTGTTTGTTGAAGAGCTGAAAAACTAATTTGTTAAAATTGTTTGTTTATTGAAGAGCTGAAAAACTAATTCTCTTAAAATTATTTGTTTGTTGAAGGGCTCAAAAAATAATAGTGTTAAAAATTTTTGTTTGTTGAAGAGCTCAAAAAATAATACTGTTAAAATTTTTTGTTTGTTGAAGAGTTCAAAAACTAAGACTTAAAAGTTTTTGTTTGTTGAAGACCTCAAAAAATAATTCTGTTAAATTTTTTTTGTTTATTGAAGAGTTGAAAAAGTAATTCTGTTAAAATTTTTTGTTTGCTGAAGAGCTCAAAAACTAATAATGTTATTTTGTTTTTGTTTGCTGTAGAGTTCAAAAACTAATAATGTTATTTTTTTTTTTTTTTTGTTGTAGAGTTAAAAAATTAATACTGTTATTTTTTTTTTTTTTGTTGAAGAGTTAAAAAACTAATACTGTAAAATTTTGTTTATTTGTTGAAGAGTTCAAAAACTAATACTGTAAAATTTTGTTTATTTGTTGAAGAGTTCAAAAACTAATACTGTTAAATTTTTTGTTTGTTGGAGAACTTAAAAACTAATATTGTTAAAATTTTAAATGAAAGTTTTCATCATTAAACAAAATTATTAAAATTGTAGAAAATATTTTCCCATTTTCCTTAGTGTGATAAATACGTAATTAAGTAATTTGAATAAGTTTAAATTTTTTGCATATTTATTATAAAGTGAAGAATCATTTAAATGTTTCCATGATCATTTAAAATATATAAAATAATAGCTAATTCAAAAAACTGATAACCAACTGAATTCAAGAAATGATTTGATAAGTGATAACATAACTGATGTTTAAAACATTCAATGTGATAATATAACTGTTGTTTAAAACATTAAATGTGATAATATAACTGTTGTTTGAAACATTAAATGTGATAATATAACTGATGTTTAAAACATTAAATGTGATAATATAACTGATGTTTAAAACATTAAATGTGATAACTTAACTGATGTTTTAAACATTAAAGAATGGGGACTACTTTAAAAATAAAAATCTTACCTAATGTTTCCATCATCCACCCAAGTAGCTTCTACCGTTTCTCTTCGCCTTCTATGTATATACAAAAAAAAAATTAATAAAATCTATCACTATTCATCACTAATCACTATTCATAAAATACATCACTACTCATAACATTCATTCATCTATCACTATTCATAAAATATATCACTACTCATAACATTCATTCATCTATCACTATTTATTCTATATTTAATGATTTAATTAGGCTTTTTAATATCAATTGAAATTTCTTTAAATGTATT
Source organism: Caerostris darwini (assembly GCA_021605075.1). Lineage (NCBI taxonomy): Eukaryota > Metazoa > Arthropoda > Arachnida > Araneae > Araneidae > Caerostris > Caerostris darwini. The sequence goes on along the minus strand of BPLQ01007033.1, from coordinate 386,180 downwards.
GTAATTAAAACTATTCTCTTAATTTTAATTAAAATTATTTTTAAACTAAGTTTATATTTTATTATTTTTTTTACATTTATGTTTGACCCCTTCTAAATTTTTTGAATTTATTTTCTCTCGTATATTATTTTAATTACACAGATCATTATAATTAACAAAAATTTAATACAATGAATTCATATGGATCTTAAAATAATATCATACAGTAAAATTTCATAAGACATCTGTGGGATCTTTTTAATGATTTTTAAAATAATATTAATGTTAATTTATATTATAAATTCATTTTTTAATGTGGAATGTGTTTTTAACGAAACAACTTCTTATACAAAGTAAAGAAATCACATACTTGTAGCATATTTGTTAACTTAATTAATGCACTCGTGGCGCTATTTTCTATTCGTGCCGTGATGTAAAAGTAAGAATACTAAGGAATTCACACCAACGTCCGCGATTCAATTTGAAATTCAAGAATACATTTCCATGAAAAAAGTTCACTCCCTTTCCACTTTTATTTTTCATTTATATTGTACTTTTTATTATTGATTTTTTAATTCATACTATTAATTCACACTCTCCCTATATATATCTTGTTCAAATTTTCAATCGTTCATAAAATACTTTTTATTCATCCACTCAAGTTTAAAGAAATGTATTTGAACTTGTAGAGGATGGCACGTGATGTTAATACAGTTTTTTTCAAATATTAATTCATTAATTAAATTTAATTAATTAATTTTAGTTTTAAGTTGCATGTATCTACAAATAGATGGCGCCAGATGTAAGATGAAAATTTCAACTTTATTTATAAAGGACTTTCTGCAATATAGTCAAAAAAAGTTGGACTGACTTCAAATTTTTTTTTTTCATATTACTTGTTTGATAGATGGTGAGCGTTATGCTACCCTGCAGTGGATACCATGTAATGGACGTAAGGTGTCAATAGGGTAAAAGACACTAAAATGCGTACTGGATTCATACATCAAAAAACAATTGATGTCCATCCCATGGTAATTAAAGCAATTAAACTGCTTCAAAACTATTATTATGATAACTTAACCTACCTCTTTGATTCGCGTTGATTAAAATGCATTCCGTCTTCTATCAAAAGACGGCAAGTTTCTTCACTCCCAAAAGCTTCCAGAACTTCACCTTCGTCAGCATCGAATGAAATGCAAGTGAACGGATCCGTTGACTCGAACTCAATGTTAAAGGCCACTTCTTCGCCAGGTTTGATACTGGATGGAGAAGCCTGCAATCCGAGACCTGTTGTTTCTGTCATGACTCTTATTTGCAAAGTGACATTGTTGCTCTCTTCCAAAAAATTTGAAGCTTTGAATGTTACAGAATACACTCCAATCTGGTGAAAAATGTAGTGCTCTGAGATTTATTTTTGTTGTAAATTAATCACTCTTAAAATATTTTAATAAATGTTAGTATATTATTTAATAACTTTTTTTTTTCTTAATTTCTGGGAAAGTTTGGTTCGAAAGCTTACAAGCGTAGTCAATAGGAAGCTGTCTTGTTTGTGTCGAGTATGGGCAAGTGCATTTTGCAAGCTGTAAAATCCGTGAATTGGGCTTGAAAAGAAGGGTGTGAATCCCTTGAATACCAGCCTTGCAGGTTACGTTTCTAAATAGGTTAAATTTTAATCTTTGGCAGTGCATTCTGGATAAAGCAAAATCTGCTACACGTGTGCCCTTCTAGTTATGAATAACCTGAGGTAAAGCTACAGGAAAAATAATAAACAATATATTGTTGTTCTTCATAGGTGCAGAGACCCATGGTGGGGTAAGGCCGTCGGCCTATTGGCAGATTTTGAGACAGGAGATGCTTTTTTTTTTTACGGTGTAGGATTGTCAGCCCTCCGCCCATCAGTCACCTTAGACTGGGACCAACTGTTTTTTAAGAAGATTCCGAACCACTACAAACATCCATGGCAAACATGGCGAAACCGAAACTTGTAGCACCGATCTTTAGAGCACTAATCACTAGCCAGCAATCCACCAATATATTATTACTATATGTAAACTAATATATTTTTATTATCGTATTTGAATATCATATGTCTTTTCTATACATTTTGTGATATCTAAAAAAGTGTGAAAAAGTCAAATCTGAGATTAGTACTTCCTGTTATCAGAAGCTAATAAAATGTCATTTTATTGGCTGATGCATTAAATCTTTAGAATTAAGATTAATTTGCCACATGGCTTTTAACACCTTCAATAAAATTTCTGCCTGCTTAAAGAAAATAATAATTATTGACGATAAATCAGAACTATTATTATGGTACGCAAATTTTTTGTTGAGTTGGTATGAGGTTAATGTCCAACGAAATGTAAATGAATACAACACATTGTATGTTTTGTTTGATTTTTTGCCCTACATTAATGTTTTTCACACTTTAGGATAAAGTTTTTTTTTTCACTCACCAGAACCTACAGTTTAACATGGATTCCGAACCTCTCACAAACATCCATGCTAGCGCCAAGTTTCGAACCCAAAGCCCATGGTGCTAAACACCAGAGCTCTAGCCTACTGACCATCAGATCACTAACAAATTCTAGGAGTTTATAAGATGTGCATATTGCTGACACTTACTATATAATATGTCGATATCAGACGTGTATTATAACTCATTTTAACTCGTTTACAATATCTAGTAGAGATAATATGCAATCCTGAAATTTGTTTTATGATTATAATACTTAAATATTTTAAAGGCTGTTTATTAAGTATTTCTAAAAAAAATATTTAAAATAACTTTCACAGCTGATATTTATGTACCATTACTTACACTTTCGAATTGGTATCGGAAAATATTATGTGGAAAATCTTGATTCAAAACTTTCTCTTCAATTTCCATGGTATAGTTTTCAACAGTTCCTAAAAATGATGATGTGCAAAAAAATAAATTAAATTATAATATGTATTAAAAAACGAATTATTAACTATAGTATTAGAGCAATTTCCAACAAAATATCGCCTTACTTAACGAAGGAGTCTTTTTGAGTTTCTTTGTTTTTTTTTATTTTTATTTTAATATACGTCTTTTCTTAATAATATAATTAAACATAACTATATTTATTTAACATCGAATGAGGTTTGAGATTGTACTGGTATAATTGAGATTGATTGTTAAATATTGTTTAAAAATGATGTCATGCTTTAATGAGACTAATCTTCTAGAAGTAAATTCAAAATGTTTCCATGGTTACTACTTACTAACACTTCAATATAAAACACGAAGTCACCTTCAAATGATTTTAACTGTAAATCAGTGAGTGTCAGATCACCCTTTGCGACCTACAATAATTTACTTCATTTTCATACCTTCTTTTTTTTTCCTTGTTCAACAATGGTGGTTTCATGCTTCACTTAATGTATGTCACGAACAGCCTACCGACAAATAAAGAGGAAAGGACTTTTAGGAGTAACTGCTCCACATTTGAGTGACGAATGGGACAAATACCTGAAAACTCGAACTAGGCTGAATCACTATCAATATGAGATGCTTTACCTTCGTTTTTTTCCTCCTACGTCGGGAGGGGGGATGTATAGACCATAGTACTCGAGCTTGAAGCCTGGGATACCATAGGCAAGAGCGCACCGCCAGGCCGCACTGACTGTACTGAGCGACTATACTGTACTGTACTGACTTAATTTGCGGATTACATAGATTGAAATAGAATTGACTGATCGGGTTTATTTACCACACAGCATTTGAATTTTATTTTCAATTAATAATACCATTTATTTAAAAATAATGCTCTCTTACCAGATATATTACATGTAAAATTGACTAATGCATTCACAGGCACATCTGTCTTCTCAGGACCATGTAGATCTTTAATGTCTCCATCTTCTTCTTCAGCGTATCGTGCAGAGACAGTTAAATCTGATAGCTTATCCAGCAACAGAACCTACAAACGGGAATATTCTTAGTGTCCTGGTATTTACAAGAATTCATCAGTGGAAGTTCCTTTTTTTCTCCCTATAGTACAACTTACTTCAGTAACGAAGATTTCCATATCGAAACTGTTATATACTTGTACAGTGACATTGTAAATACCTCCTTGTTGGTAGATGTGTGTTTCTGTTACATTAAAAGATTCGTTTTCAATAGGAATATCCATTTTAATTTCATTGTCTCCAAAATCGATATCTGCAGAGGATCCCTGGGGAAAATAGATCATGTTTCCAGTGTAGTACAATGAAATGGTTATTTCACCTGAAAAATAAATAAATAAATAAATAAATAATAATAATAATAATAAACTAGATATTCTTTTTAAAAGTGCAACAAATTTCTATCCCAGAAAATGTTTTAAAATACATAAATTAAAAGTACATAAAATGTATGAAATGCGAATATTTTTATTATTACTAATTTAATATTTAGATTACTGATAACTAATTCAACATTTAGATTACTGATTATTCTTAAAGGTTTACTTATTACTAATTTACCATTTAGATTACTGATTACCCTTAAAGGATTACTTATTACTAAATCAACATTTAGATTACGGATTACTTTTAAAGGATTACTAAATACTAACATTTAGATTACTGATTACCCTTAAAGGATTAAGTCAGCATTTAGATTACTGATTACCCTTAAAGGATTACTTATTATTAATTCAACATTTAGGTTACTAATTATCCTTCAAAGGGCCTGATGGCCGAGTGACTAGTGCTTTGGCGCTCGGTTCCACAGGGTTCGAGTCCCAGTGGTGCCATAGATGTATGTAGTGGTTCAGAATTACAAAGTTTAATTAGAGAAATACAATATTTAACACATTTAAAGACAGATAAATATAGATTCGTGGATAAATTCCACTTTTAATTCGAAAATCCGATACTCAGATACGCGCAGGATGCACTAAATATACTTCCTCTCCAGGTGAGAGTCTGTAGGCCAACTAATACACAGAGTAGCGCTAAATATGTTTCCGCTTGAGGTGAAAGATTGTAGACCAATTAAACGTTTCTCAGTAAGAAAGGAGCTTGCGCTCCACTTTTTCACCCACTGACCATTGAATGCCACAATGAGCGCTCTTGTCAGTGCGTAGGAGGAAGCAGGGTTACAAAAATAATAAACGATATTAAGCAATGAATAGCTCACAATTATCTTCAACCATTTGGGTTCTGAAAGAAGTGTCCAACGTGTGTAAAACAAATTGCGATATAATCACTATCAGCACGCGTGCGAGATACTCATTTCAGTTCAGAATTATAAATGAATTTAAAAAAAATTAACTCGTGATGTCTCGAAAGGATACAAATATAGATGCGAATATATTCGACAATCCGGGGCCTGAATGGCCGAGTGGCTAGCGCTCTGGCGCTCGGCACCACAGGTTTCGGCGGTGCCATGGATGTTTGTAGTGGTCGGAATCCACTTTAAACCGTAGGTCCCGGTCTAATAGCATCGTAGAGCGTTGAGGGGGCATTGTTACTCCGCGTCCGGGGCTTATCTTCAAGTTACACGCACCCCCTGGGTAATGCAAAGTGAGTACGTCTGTGCAGCGCTTGCCTTAAGGCATTCAAGACAAGTGTCTAAGTGTTTGCCAGCTGCATTAGAACAAAAAAAAAATATTCGACAATCCTTTAATGACTTAATAAACTCAATATTTCTCAGAAATATATTTTCGACCCAGTTCAACAATAAATAAATAAGTAAATAAAATAATAAAAAAAAAACATAATCTATTGCCTATTATAAAGTTTCATCACTTTTCATTAAATCCATTTCTGGAAAGTATATAAATACAACGAAATATATTTAAGAACAGAATCGTTTTATTTAGCATTATCTTATCTGAGTATTTTGTTTTACATTGACCTATATGTCGGTAAGTATATTTGATTATTGTAATTAAAAATAATATAATATTGACTGTTATAGAAATGCACCAAGTCATTAAAGGGTTGCTTTATTTTTTTTATTCATATAACATATCACTGACACATATACATATCACTGACAAATATATTTTAAAAATAGATATTTAAGACATCAGTAATCTTCAGAAATAAATTTAAAAGAAATTTTAGTAATAAAGAACTGAAATTATAACACTTTCTCTAAATCAATTTTAAGTATACAATACACTGAGGACCTGATGGCCGAGTAGCTAGAAATCTGGCTCTCGGTACCACAAGTCCGGCGGTGACATGGTGGTGACATGGATGATTGCTAGTGGTTAGGAATCCACTTTAAACAGTAGGTCCCAGTCTAGTAGGATCGTAGAGCGTTGTGGGGTTAGTGTTACTCGCATCCGTAGCATATCTTCAAACTGCAGGTGCCCCCTTAGTGGTTTTTCGTGCCTACGCGCAAGGATACCCCTAGCGGCGAAAAAAGTGTATGTATACGCATGCGCCTGCGTGCGCATTAGTGCGTGTCTGTGTAGTGTGGTGCCAGATCAGTATAAGTGAACAGCACGGCTGCGAGTGGCTGTGACTGTTAATTAATAAATGTGTTTATTAAGTTTTTAATAGGTGTAGATTTTTATTGTGTTAGTGTGAGTGTGATTCAACATACAGTCCATTGCTAGAGAACATGTGTGAGTGCTATTGACGAGAACAGTGGTAAATGAATAACAGCGGTGCAGCCCTTGCTTATGACATAAAAGATTTACTATCTTTGTAATACCAGCTGCATTAGAACAACACAACACAATAATACATTGAAATATGTTTAGGGGTTGAATCGTTTCACTTAATACTATGTAATTTTTGAGTATTTTTTTTTTTTTTTACGTCTTACCTTTAGTTTTACAACGACTTACATATCTATAAGTTTACTCAATCTATAATTCAAAATGTTATATTAACTGTTTCCGCTCTATATAAAATGGCTGCTTTCTTGCGAGATATACAAAATACAAATATAGTAAGTACCCGGAGGAGCGATTTGAGGGGAATTTGTTTCGTAAAAATTATTTAGTCCATTTTGAATCCATTTTAGTAAAGTATACAATATACAGTATGTTTAGAAATTGAATCTCTTCACTTAATACCATCTTTTTTTTTTTTTTACTATACGACATATCTTTTGAATTTTTTGTTTTATAACGACTTTTACTATATCGATAACTTTACTCAATTAGTATAATTAAAAATGTTATATTAAGTTGTTTCCGCACTATACGAAATGGCTGCTTTCTTGCGATAACAGGTGGGTATAAATGTCACAGCTATTGCGCTATTAGCATGTGAGTTATAGCATTTTTAGTGTTCATCACGTGCAGTCTACTCGGCTGACTGTCGATTGGACTCCGGTGTGAAATGATGGCGCCATGTTTCATCCATTGTCACATATCGACGCAAAAATTAGGGTTTATTACGATTGAACAGCTCCAAACACTGCTCAATTCGTTGTTGTTTTGGGTCGATTGTGAGCTCGCGCGGCACCCACTTTGAACAGAGCTTTCGCATATCCAAATATTCATTCACGATATGTGCAACACGTTCCTTTGATATCTTTAGGGTCTCGGCTATCTCAATCAACTTCACTTTACGGTTATCAGAAATTATTTTGTGGATTTTTTTGATGTTTTCATCGGTAGCAGCTTCTTTGGGGCGTCCACTACGTGCATCGTCCTCAGTGCTCATTTCGCCTCGTTTAAATTTAGCAAACCACTTCTCTACGGTTGATTTTCCTGATGCAAAGTCCGAATAATGTTTATCAAGCCAAGCATTGGCTTCAATAGTAATGTTTTTCCCCAAAAAAAGCAATCCTTTTATTAACACACGAAATTTCCTTTTTATCAATTTTTTTCACACTAACAAAAGTTGCTTCACTAAAAATGCTATAACTCACATACTAACAGTGCAACAGCTGTCAAATTTATACACGTGTCTTTTGAAGTTTAGGGCTAACAAAAATTCACATGGATTTAATACTAATAGCGTCAGCTATGTGTCAGCCTACGGACTTTTCAGCCCACCTGTTAGTAAGTACCTGGAGGTGTTTGGGAATTGAACCGTTTCACTTAATTATAGTCTTATTTTTGAATATTTTTTTTATGTCTTATCTTTTGTTTTACGACGACCTATATATCGATAAGTTTACTCAATTCTATAATTTGAAATATTATATTAACTGTTCCCGCATTACATGAAATGGCTCTTTCTTGCGAGATATACAAAATACACATATAGCAATAAGGTACCTGGAGGAGCGATTCGAGGAGAATTGGTTTCTAGGATCCAATTTCTGCTCACGTGATTAATGCAACAGACATCGGCAACAGCTTCTTCCGAAATCAATCCATCGGAGACATTTAAAGTGACCGAGAAGTTGCCTTCTTTAAAGCAGGTGTAGTTTTCTACCATAAAAACGGGAGCTTCTTCTGCAAAAATAAAACATTTTGTTTTAAAAGAAGAGTTATTAAGCAGAAATTTTATAGTAATAGACAAAAATTTTCCAATCAATTTCATTTAAATTAGTTCATATTATTGCAAACAATTTTATGCAAAAAAAGCTTACTGAGAAAAGTATATTTCACAAGTATAATTTATCTTTTTAAAAAATGTATTTAAAAGTATTCTTCAAGTTTGACAAGTTTTATTCTTATTTTTACATTGTCACAACTTAAGCATCTGTAGCCAGAAATTACTAATTTCTTTAGAATTTAAAAAAAAATCAGCTAATATTTTTTTTTTAGAAAAAAAAATTATTTAGGATTTGTTCCCTTTAAATTCTGTTAACAACAATTATATGTAATTGAAACAATAATATTCTTTCTAATTCTCATAATCATCTTCAATTACATTTTAATTTAATTTCTGGCGTTAGTATTTTGAAATAAACTTCTAAATTTGGTTCAATAAGTTTTAGAATTCTTGTTATAAAAAAGGGTTTTTTTAACTATTTCCGTCATCTAAAATGCATTACAGGTAATAAAAACCCAAAATAAAATGAAAACTTGCAGAAATCTATAGCTTTTCTAGTTTATTTTTAAATAAAATTATAGTGTTGTGGGGTGGGCAACCAGATTGTAACTGGGTGTGGTTGGGTTGAGACTTGAGACACAGGTTAGAGAATTCACAACCAATACAATAATGGATAAATAAAAAGATTTTTACCGAAATTATAATATTTTTCTCCAAATTCATCAGTCATCCAGGTAAATGTAACATTCATTCCGTTATCCAGGGTAGCTTCCAACGTAGCAGATGCTCCAACTTTGGTACAGTTTTGAGGAGGCCACAATAAGAGACCAGATAGAACGGTTGTAACTATTACGACAGCTTCTTTTTCATCTTCAATACCATCTGGATCACTGCTCATTTTAGCTTTGACTTTATATGTACCAGCCTGAAAATGTTATTTAGAACAATAAAAATACAAAAATATACTTGTATTTAGTCGAAAAAAAGTTAAATGTTTTTTTAATGTTTAAAAGTGTTTTTTAATTTGTTAAAATGGTGACATTTGTTAAAATGATGGACATGATATTTGCAAAAAAGCAGAAATGCCAATAACTTCGTAGATATTATAGATTTTCCATAATTATTACGGAAATTAAAAAAAAAAATTCGATAAGTTATGAGCTATATAAAAAACTAAACCTTCAACAGAAATTTAAAAAACAATAAATTAAGAAAAACAATTTCATTATTTTTTTCAATTTGCACAGTTAAAAAAATTTTCTTCGACTTTTAAAAAAAGAAAAATGACACCAGCTTTTGCAAAAAAATAATAATAATAATAATAAATAGTATGGAATTTTTAATAATTTAGCAAGTAATATTATAAATGTACTCAAATATATTTTCACTTATTAAAAAGCACTGTTAATCCGTTAGACCTTGTGAAGAGTTTACTGGCTAAGTTATATATTGATACGATGAATAACCTTTTCGTTATAAATTTTCGTGAAGTTTTTTTGCACTTCAATGCTGTCTTTTTCATTTCAAAATCTTGCGGAGCATTATGTATTTCAAAGATTTCCAGTTTTTCCATTATAATTTTGTAAAATGGTAATATTGCAGCATAATTATAACTTTCATCTAGATCTATCGGACGTCATCTACTGGAGGTACCTATCACCTCTGAGACTCCACTAAAACTACCAGAGATATATATTTTGTCATAATCATATAATCTGTTGTTTCTTATCCCAATTGGTAGACAGCAAACTCTAGACCAAGTCCAAGAACCTGTGTGGTCTCATGGAAGGAGGGAAAGGGAGGGGCAACTTCTGTTGTGATGGAGCACCCGTAGGTTGAAGTCTGATCTCCATGATGCTGATTTTTTACGGGGTAAAGTTGTCAGCCCTTCTCTCAACGCTCTACTGTCGTATTAGACAGGGACCCACTGCTTAAAGTGGATTCCGAATCACTACAAACATCTATGGCCCCGTCGGGACTCGAACCCTGTGGCATCGAGGGCCAGGTCGCTAGTCACTCGGCCATCAGGCCAGTAAGAAATCTGCTGCAAATGACTGAATCCCATGATCTGACGTTATTTACATCATTTCTGTTCCTTTAACATTAACGCTTTTCATATTTAAGAAAATTTACAAATTATTAGTGTTTAAACATTAAATTTAATAAGATAAATTAAAACACTAATAATTAAAAAATTTTTTTAATTATTAGCGTTTTTGTTTTATCCTTAAAGTTTTGGATATAATCATAACTTCGAAATCAAAAAGTGCAAGCACAATTTCTAACCGCTAATTCCACATAAATGAGAAATCATAATCACTTGCACAATGTTGAAAACAGGTTTCCATTTACCTTGGTAAAATTGTGCCAGAAAGAAATATTCATCGGTATGACGACAATAGGTCTCAGAAAATGATGGACATCTAGAAGATCGCCATCTTGATTCCTGTCTACAAATCCAAGCCACTCCTGTTCTTCTTCTGTAGCACCAACATAAGCCACAACAGATGTCTCTACTCTTTTTAAGGCTATTACGTAACCAGGTTGAAGCTGTAAGATAATTATAGATTTAATTAGACCCAATTATATTTTAGTTTGCTTTTGCTTACTTTTTAAAAAAAGATGTATAATTATTTCTTTTGCTGTAAAAAGAAACTATAGACAAAGTTTTTAAAATACAAATTACGATGTAATCGCTAAATAAAATACAAGGAAATATTTTTCTATAAATATTCCTTGCATTTTTATAAATATTCCTTGCAAGGAAATATAAATTTTTGTTTTAATTTATTTCAAATAATTGAAACGTTAACTATTTGAAATAAATTTCATCTCAATTTCAGATTTTTTATTTATTATTGGAAAAATTATAAAATTAAATCCAAATATTGCTACTTTCGTCAAATTTAAAATTTTCATTAATGATTTACATTTACTTACAAACTTTAAGAAATATCGACTGATTTCTAAAATAACTACTTTTTAAATTATTTTCATGAAAAACGGTTTTGTTGTAATGAATATTATTTTTGTCCATTTGGATAATTATAAGGTAATTATAATAATTTGTATAATGTATTCCTAATATGTGGAATGTATTCCTATAATTATTATTAGAGAGTTTTTGCATACCGTATGTTAGTTACCGTAGGACGTCCGTTAGCTTTTTCTCCCTAGCGCGCATGCTCATAGGAAGCATTGTCCTATTGCGCTTGCTTATCTGTAATATTGCACTACTGCGCATGCGATTTGAAAGTAGTTGAAAGCATTTCTAATAAACAAAGATGGCTGACAACTGATGAATAGATGAGGAGTTGACTAACTGTGAAACATGGAAAGCAGAAATTAAACGCTATAGACTTCGTTTAAATAAATTAAAATATTTTTTAGATTAGTCTAGGATCTTGTACAAAGAAAAAATGTGAAATTTACGAGCAATTAATCTTAAATAAAAATACTTTTTTTTTACTAATCAGCTGACTCATCAACGATGATGCAACGAACACACATTACGATCTACGAATCACGAAAGTAAGTTTTCCAGTTTATTTGTTATATTAAAAATATTCTATAATGTAGTTTTAATTTCTTAACATAACTATATTTAATGCTGATTAATTCTAAAATCCTCATGATAATCTGTTTAAACTTAATCAATTTTCACTCGTATGTTTAAATATATTTTGTAGTTAGATAGATACTCAAACATTATAGGCAAAACTTATGTTATATGAATGAAAATCGATTAAGCTTTAATAGATTATCATGGGAATTTTAGAATTAATTAGCATTAAATATAATAAAATGTACTATTATTTATATATTAAACTACATTATAGAATATTTTTAATATAAAAAAAAAACTGGAAACTTACTTTCGTGATTCGTAGAAGATCGTATATGTGTCTTTGTTGTTCTTTCTCGTTGATGATTCCTCTGATAAATAAAAATGTTTTTTTAATTACACCTAAACACATTTCTTCTAGTACAAGATCGTAGACTAATCTAAAAAATAATTTCATTTATTTTAATTAAGTGTTTAATTTCTGTTAATCCCGTTTCCTAATACGTTTAACTCCTTATCGATTCATCAGTTTTATTCGAATTATAATAGTTTTTAATTTTTTTATTGTATACTGATCTATTTAACATTAAGATTAATTTCCAGAGAAGAATACCCCCCACCTGAATAATATTCCAAATTCAAGATCATTTATATTATTCATGTATATTAAATTTTAAGATGTATAAAATATTTTTTTCAATTTACAGGAGTGTGAGAATTCACCCACTCCTCCATTTTTAATAATAAAGATAATGACAACTAGAAAATATTTTTTCACAACTTGATTGTTTTATAAATTACATTTCCTTAACAGGCTTTCGAGAATAACAATTTCAGAATGGAACATTAAATGATATAATCACTGTTTACATATTCATATTCATTTTCATGACATAGATGGTAGATTGAGTCGACAAATAAGCTAATGTACCACCAAAAAATCATTTGCCAAAAAAAAAAAAAAAAAAAAAAGTATTTGTTTATTAGCAACTAGATTGCTATTTGTTTTGTATTGACATGTCTTTAGTGAACAATTTCATTACTAATTAAAAAAATTGCATAAAATTGTATTTTATAGATTTATTTATGTACAACTTTTTAAAATTTCGATTAAATTACTTATTATTTACATATAATTTTGTGCAAGTTTCTTGTATTTAAATATTTCAGAATATATGAAGCAATATTTTTTAAATGAACATTTCTTGTAATGTATAACAACTATGAAAGAGATTTAAGAAACCTGAATTAATTTTAAATTTAATTAATTTTAATTTTATTTTTTAATTCATGATATATTTTAAAAAACAGATTAGTAAAATTTTTGAAAATCTTTACATAATTATGATGAAAATGTTAAAATTGATTCCTACAATATGCCGTTTCCTTAAATAAAGAAAAATGTTCTAACAAAGCAAACAAATTTATTAAGAAACAATATAGTAAATTTATTTACTCTTGCAATTTATTATAAAGGTGTATAAAATAAATTAATAATTTCACATGAAGCATGAAGCATGCAAGAAAAAAACAAGAAAATTGTAATGATTCAGTTATATATTACTACTTCACTTTTAATTTGCAGACAGCAGAAAGATTTTTAAAGAAGTTAAAAATTATTAACTCTTATAACATTACAAAAAGTCCCCATAAAAAGAGAAAAGAAAGAAAGAAGAAATGAAACAGAAAGTTGTAATCCAAAAAAGACAAACAAATATAAAATTAAATCAAATCTTTAAAAAAGTAACTAATATTAAGGATGAAAATGAATAAAAGCATATTTCTTGTTATATGTTGTTTTCTTAAATAAAGAATAATTTTCAAAATAAACAAGCAAATTTATTTAGCACTTATTTAATAGTACATTAGTTTATCTGTGTATATTTTCAATTTATTATAAAACTCGATTCAAAATATAAAAAGTTCTATTCAGAAAAATAAATCCATACTAATATAATCAAGTTAAAACAGGAGGGCACAAAATGGATATATTTTATATACAGTTTATTTTATTTTTTTTTTAAATATTTTTTTATTTCCAATGGCAGATTATGAACAGTTACAGCAAAAAAAGAACAACGAAAAAAAATATATGCAACATACAACAACAACAACAAAACATGCTGAAACAGAGTTCATTAATCTAACAATAATGCCAAGTTTCAGATCTTTTAGCTACTAAAAACTGTTACCAGGTGCACCACGGGGAGGTAGATCTTCTGCTCACCCTTTTTTAAAATATTATACTATTAAAAATGCTAATTTTTTCATAGTAACAAATATAATTTACAAATTATTTCTTAAATAATGATATGAAATTCAAAACAGGAATAGAAAATTAAACTACTAACAGAAGCAGGTTAATAAATGGAAAATATTTCTATAGTACTTTTAATTAGCATAAAAATAAAAGAGTTATAAAATTAAAAAATATTTTAATATCAGAATTTTAACAATTAAAACAAATTATTTATAGCAAATAGCTTTTTAATATACTTTTAAATAAAAAATTACTTTGTTTGTTTTAAATTAATATAAATTTATAATATATATTCTTAAAACTAGACATATGAAAAATAAAGTAACATTAAAATTAGTCGTGTTCATTCATAGCACATATGTTTCTAATCATCAAAACAAATTATGTTCACCAATTTTTAAGTAAAATTTTAAATTTACACTTATTATTACTGTTTTTTTTTATTGTTATATGTATAATCTTCAATGAGCAAATGCTTTATAAGAAATTTAGAAAGAATGAATTTTTAATTCCCTTTTGTTAATGATGTAGTTTAGATTTTGTACAATTATCCTGTAAAAGCTTACTACCAATGAAACCACTAAACATCTTTATATAATAGTCTTGTTTCATAAAAACAGAAACACAATTTTATTTTAATATTATATTTTAATTAAAAAAATGTATTTAAAAACAATTACAATTGCAATACTTTTAATAATTTAAACAAACATATAACATTACTAAATATATATCTGAATCTAAAATCATGCAGCATTTTAACAAGTACAAATTACAGGCACAGGTTATCAATTTGAAATAGCCTTTTGAATTACAAAAAATAGGAAAGAAAAATAACTGAAATATCTAAAAAACAGATAGTTAATTTGAAAATATCTGCATAATATATTTTTCATTAGCATAAACATGGCAGAGAATTTTTTCAAAATTTAAAATAAGCAATTATTAGAATTTTAGTAATTAAGTAAACATGTATATACATTTAATTGCGTTATTTAAAATTACATTATTTAAATTATTACTTACGTCTAAAGGTAAAATATATTTTTTTTAGTATATATTTTCAGGGAATAATTAACTTTAATCAACCTTTTATTTCCGCACATCTTTATTCGAAATGAATAAATGTTTTAGATGGAGAGAAAAGCAGATGTTTAAATTGAAACAAAAACCACAATGCTAGTCATAACAAAGCAGCTGCAAATAGAAACGTTCTTTTTTTTTTTA
>BPLQ01007033.1:302345-352849 GCA_021605075.1 Caerostris darwini | reverse complement strand
GTTTACAACATACATACGCAAGTTTGCATATGCACATATGTTTACAATGCACTTAGTCAAAATAACCTTCATCAATATTGTTGTAAATAAAAAGTATCCCCTTTAGCATTGTTTTTCACAAAAAAAAAAAAAAACCCTGCATTTTTAAACATAAAAATTAAAATTTCAAAGATTCAAAGCGTTTAAAACTATAGGATAGTTTGAAATTTATGAGATTTAAGTTTAATTGTTTTAATTTTTTTATATCTTAATTTAAAAAAAAACCTTTTATAAATCGTTTATTAGGATATCAAGCACTTCAAAATACATGTTAAAAAAGATTATTATGATATGTTTATAAAATAAAATATTAATGAAAAATTAGAATGTTTAAGATAATCTTTAATTCTTTTTACCTTATGCCACTCTCAAAATTAAATAATTATATATATATAAATTGTATATTATAGAATAATAAAAAAAGTAATCTAAACTACAGTGAGCCACAAAATTGAATATACACCTCTAAAACTTTTAGACTTCTTCCAATTACAAATTAAATATTGATTTAAATAGATAAATTTTTTTATCCTAGATACTTTAACCTCTGCTTTACCATCCTATAATAACACAATTCTATAGTTAACTTATTTATTACGAAAAAAGTTAAGCGATTCGAAAAAAAGATAGAAAACCATGCCACAAAATTGAGTATACACTTCTTATATTTGTAAATTATGCCACAACTTTTTTTAGTTTCAAATTTTCTTTAAAGAGTTTCAGGAGTAGCTGCTGCTTATAACACGTGCTATTGCACTTCAACGCTTTTAAATAGTATTTTTTCTCATTAAATATCGTAAAATGAGCTCTCGTAGAGAAACTACTGAATCTGAGCGTTTATTGGTTGTAAAATGGTCGAAAGAGGGCAAATCTCTTCGAGAAATCACTTCGTTGACTGGTGTAACTCATGGTTGTGTCCAAAAAATACTACAGAAGTATAAAAAAACTGGATTTGTGGCCAATATTCCTGGAAGAGGACGTAAAGAAATACTGAGTACTACAGCGAAGAGGAAGATCATTCACTCAGTAAAGAAAGATCCGAGGGTGAGTGCCTCTAAACTAACTTTATCGATGTCCTCTACAATCGGGAAAAAGATCTCAGTTGAAACAATTCGACATATCTTTCACCAATGTGGGTTTTATGGCCGTACAGCAATACGAAAGCCACTAATCAAGAATGTGAATAGACAAAAGAGAGTGATTTTCGCCAAAGAACATCGTTTAAAGCCTATTTATTTCTGGAACACTGTAATATTATCTGATGAAAGTAAGTTTAATCTTTACGGAAGCGATGGACGATTTAAAATATGGAGAGAAGCTGGGAAAGCACTGGCACCTAAAAACACCATTAAGACAGTCAAGCTCGGAGGTGGATCTGTCCTCGTTCGGAGTTGTATGTCGGCTGGAGGAGTTGGAGAGCTTCCTTTTATTGATGGTATTATGGACAAACATGTATATTTGGGGATTTTAAAAGATAACTTGAAAAAAAGTGCCAGTAAGGTGGGGCCTGGGTCAAGCTTCATATTCCAGCAGGACAACGACCCCAAGCATACAGCGAAGATAGTGCAGTTATACTTGCTGTACCATTGTAAGAAGCAATTACACACTCCAGTCCAGTCTCCAGACCTAAACGTCATCGAAAATTTGCGGTCGCAATTAGTGAAAGCTGTACATGAGCACGAAATCACAAGCAAGGAAGTTCTCAAGAAGGTTCTGAGATAAGAATGGGCTAAAATTTCTGTTGAAACCACTAAAACACTAGTAGAATCTATGTCCAGAAGATTACAAGCTGTAATTCAAGCAAAAGGTTATGCAACAAAATATTAATTTGTACGTTAAAAGGAAATTAATAAAGGTGTATACTTTTTTTTGTGGTGTTGTTTTTCCTCTCGTCTCAGATCTTTTATTTTTTTTTCGTAAAAAATAAATAAACGTAACAATTTTATAAGTATAGTACGGTAAAGCATAGACTAAAGTATATAAGGTAAAAAATTCAATCATCTTAAAGCAATATTTAATTTGTAATTGCAAAAAGTCTCCAAGTTTCTAAGGTGTATACACAATTTTGTGGCCCACTGTATGTTTACTTTTAAAATACCATGATTAATAAAAGATTACCTTGAAAGATTAACCGTTTTTCTTATGTTTATTTACAAATAAAATTTTGAAAAATTTTTACTAAAATATCCTACATTCTTTCATAAAATATTTATTATATTTTGCATAAATATTAAGCACTTACTTTGATTTTTCACATATGAAAGCTAAAAAAACAATTTAAAATGTAAGCTTATTATTTTGAAAAAAGAAATGTGCAAGATAAAAATACATAAATTATATGAAAATAAAAAATATTTATATTTGTAATAAAGACATTCCAAAAACTGGCAGTAATAGAGTAAAATAATGCGTATTTAAAATTTCATTATTAGATATAATGTATAGTTTTTTACAATTTCTTCAACAAAAAATAGTAAAATATTGTTGATGTCATAAAAAACTTTTATAGATTTTGCATGAAAAAAAAAATATATTTAATTTTTTTCCTTTTATTATGAGATCTATTTTTAACATGCTTTATAAATTTAGTTATAAAAGAACGCAAAAATAATAATGACACAAAATAGTAGCCTATAATTTGTAAATCTTTTACTGAATAATTACCTCTTAATTTTAAAGTCTTTAAAATTTTGATATAAATTTTTTAATCATAATTGCTTATATATATTTATCTACTTACCTTTAAAAAAATAAAAATAATATAGAATAAAAACTTATCCATATTTTTAATTCATATATTCAAACCCATTTTTAATTAAATTATTTTATAACTTTTTTTAGAATTAATTATTCTTTAATTTTATACTAATACATTATTTTTGATAATCATTTAGAATTATCTAGAGATTATATTTAATACCGATAATAGCTTTGTTAATTCTAATTATTTCAGCTTTATAGTTTCCTTGTATTGCAGTATGTATGTGTATTGTTTGCTACGGATCCATAGAAACCTGAGAATCATGTTTGAGGGAAACATTATTGTTTGTTTAGCAATTAATGAAAGCACTTACTGTGTTTACTTAAATGGAAGTAAAACAGTTGCACCAGAAAATTTGAAATATTTTCCAGCAAATCTACTGAAAACAAATATTCACATATATGTAAATATTTCTGTATTAATATTCATCATAATTAAAATATTTTTTTTTCTTTTGTACTCAAAATGTAAAGTCATGACATGGTTACTTTTAATATTTATAAATATCTGAGATTTGATATTATAAAAGATATTAAAAAGATAATTTTCAAAATCAGATATTAAAAGATAATTTTAGATTATAAAAGATAATTTTCAAAACTGTCGTTACCATTTTCTTTTATTTAACACATTTAGCGTTAAAATTTACTTCTTAAGTACATCAAAAAATTTCATTTGTAAAGTTATTGAGATTTCTATTTGCCCTTTAATTGCTTTACCTCAATTTATCCAATTTTCTATACATTTTGTCAATCAAAAGAGGGTCAGCTATTTAATCCTCTATATGCCAACGTAATTTTCAGGTTGCATGCTAATAATCGACATTTTACGAATAATCTCAGTTTCTGCACAACATGAGATAGACGTTCTAATTATATAATGTCTCCAAGATAATCAATAACAATATTGATTTGGTCTCTACGGTCCTTTTCTGCATACTTTGGACTAATTATATCGGGACCTACTATTTAATGTGGGTTCCGAACCACTCACAAACATCCATGCTACCCCTAGGATTTCGAACCTGAAACCTGAGGTATCAAATACCAGAGCGCTAGCCACTTGGCCATCAGGGCGCAATAATAATAATAACAATATTGATGATGTTAGGCATCACTATCAATTTAAAATATCAAAGTAAATGCCTTGCAAGTTGTCTGCAGATAGAGACCAATGCAACCATCATTGCAATTGACATTTTGCGCTTCAGTTCATGTTTGCTAAAAAAAAAAAAAAAGCTTACATAATAATTCTGAGTTTGTATATCAATAACAACTTAATTGTTTATATTTCTATAATCATTTTGTTTTTGAGTTTGGTTTCATGTTGGTGACTTTTAGGTTAAAGTGCGCTATTATGGTAGATTTCGGTATATTTAGGAAAATGTTTATACTTTCCTCTCTTTTCACCTTTATAAATCGTAAATCCAAAATTAGGATACAAAATCATATAAAAATAAGAGATTTGGTTTTTTTTTTGTCGCTCTGCGGTCATCTTGTGCACACGAGAGCTAAACAGATCGGGACCTACAGTTTAAAGTGGATTCCGAACCACTCACATCCTTGCTACCGCCAGGATTCGAACCTGAAGCCTGTGATACCAATAAAAATTAGAGAAAAATTAGAATTATACGCATTAGTGGTAATAGATTGGAAGTATAGTATTAAGAAATAAAATGTTCTAAATACAACATGCGTATGTTTAACGCCAAATGCAAACAGTTGTATGGAATTTCAAGTTTATGTTTTTATGCACAGAAATGCAAACATTATAAGCCGTTGATACTTAAAAGTTACAAAGTGAATTAATTATAATAAAATTGTTTAAACTGGTAATTTTTTTTTAATCTACACATATAGGTTTATAATTGTTGATTTTCCGTAGCATAATTTTTTTTAATATTTAAGCAAAAATTCGAACCGCAGAAGTTTAATTTGTTTATACGATTGTTATGAATGATCAGATTTCAGTCAGTTTTTAAATTGTTGTAAATCCTTGCAATTGCTATGATTTATGAGATTTTAATCAACATATTCTATTCTTCTCTTTTATATTATAAATTAGTGTCTACAATTTTTGATATAACAACACAGATATCTATACTTATACAGGATTTAAAACCAACTTTTATATAAGAAAATCCTACAAATTTAAATTAATATCAAATCATATTTGCCAGTTTTAAAAAGTATCTGAAATAAAAAACAAATGGATGAGGTTTCAAACTAAAAAAAAACCTCATTAATCATCTTATTTTAAACATTGTCAGCAATAATTAATTATTTTAAAATTAGATTTTGAAAAATCAATCCCAGATACAATTTATATAATCTTATTCAAAACTATTGTTTTAATTCTACAGCGTATCGTATTATACATGTTCGTAACCGAAAATTAAAATCCTACTTCAAAAACTGAACTAACATGAAAATTACGTATTTTCACCTTTTTATATTAAACATATTTTGAACAAAAATTTGCAAAAAAATTATTTCGTTACGTAGAAATATTTAGAGAAAAACTAAGAAAATATAACAATATTTTTTTTTACTATATTAAAGCACCATATCTTTATTGAATTTGATTTTTTTATTATGAATTAATTATAAGGTATCCCAAAAATTCACGCAACAAGTAGTGCTTTTAATAAAGGGTATAAGAGAATTTGTTTTAGAAAACAATTTGGTGTACTTTACCCCCCCCCCCCCGAACACCCAAAAGCCTAAAGATGCATCTTGAAGGGAAATCAATTTCATTATCATATATTCCAGACTATTCAAGATGTTTACGAATTCAAATTTTGTGTGAATTTTGGGGCATCCTATATCTAGTTAAGTAAACATGATAAAAAAAGTTATAAATTTGGTTTCGAAGAGACAGAGAACACACATCCCAAAAATGCAATGATTCATATATGACTACTTTAACATCCTGATTATTCATATTAAGATCAACAGATAAAACTGGGCTGATCATATATATATATATATTTGTTCCAATTCAGCTGGCAAACACTTAGACAGCTTGGTCTTGAATGCCTTAAGGCAAGCGCTTCATTTTGCATGACCCAGGGGGCTCGTGTAACTCGAAGATACGGACGCGGAGTAACAATGCCCCCGCAACGCTCTACGATCCTATTAGGACCGGGACCTACGGTTTAAAGTGGATTCGGAACCCCTACAAACAGCCATGGCACTGCCGGGACTCGCACCCGAAACCTGTGGTACCGAGCGCCAGAGCGCTAGCCACTCGGCCGTTCAGGCCCTTGATCATATATTTAGAATGTATAATTTAAACCCTGTAAAAAGCCTCGTTTTGGCAAAGCCACAGGGACAAAAGTGAAGAGGACGACCCAAGTTGCAATGGATAGACGCAATTGAAAACGATTTTGCTGTACTAAAGGTACTAATAACTGACAAAAATTAAAAAAGTATTTGCTGCACTAAGACTTGGAGAACCATTGTCAGCCAGAGAAAATGGAAATCTCTTGAAAGCCTTGGCCCACCCTTAGCTGTCGTGCTATTGAGGATGATCGGGAATCTCTCAATAGGCCACAGTTTATTGAATAGTAGAGTTCATAAAACAGTAATAAAGAAGTAAATATATGAAAAAGTAGTAGTATGGATAAAAAAGTAATAGTATGGTTAATGAATCCTCATGTTGAATCATTTCAATGTGCAACGATTCAACAAAATTAATGGTTTTCTTCAGTCCATCTCATTACACAATATCTTAAAAGAAAACTTAACCAAATTAAAGATTCACCATTTAATTTCTATTCGAAATCATATCAAGATTTGGTGTTTTTAATCATTCACAGCCAACAAACAACATTTCAGAGCACAGATAATGATGTGTAGCTCTAGTGCGACATTTATTCAAGTCTTATCAATCAAACAATCAAATTCGTTTCCAACTGATGGCATGATTTTGATGATGATTTTGTTATAAAATGCAATGCTTTAAACCAGCTTCAGTCGTTTCGTTTGCATTTTAGTTGCGACACGCTGTGAAATACATAGCGATGTCAAGGTTGCTTTTCACGTTACTAGTACTAACTCTTTTTAATGGAGTCTTTTCAGGTAAGAATAAACCATCATGGTGTTTAGAAAGGATATTAAGTTTAAAGTTATATATAATGAAATATTTTTAAGTGGTTACCAGTTCGATTAAAGTGTTTGTTGTTCTTATAGATGTAAGCTGTCCTGATGACTGGATCGATTGCGGCAATGGCAACTGCATAGCGTATTTGTGGCACTGCGATGGCGATAACGATTGTGGCAACTTAAAAGATGAAGAGAATTGTGGCAAGTATTTAGTTTAATTCACAACTTCCAAATATTAATAAAATGCTTGCCTTCCTATATTCAAACTCTCAATTGTATAATATCCAGTTTAAAAACTCAACTGAACGTTTCTTAAGTCCAATTGATGTTTTACTACCTTCTTTTATCTTGGAGCTCTATATTCTTTTTCTAAAATTGTCTGATAGAAATAAAATAGGAACATTGTGGCCAAATGGCTTGCGCTCTGGCCCTTGGTACTACAGGACTTGGATTCAAATCCTGGTGGAGGGGGCAGGGATGTTTATGAATGCTTCAGAATCCACGTTAAACTGTAGGTCATGGTCTGATTAGCCTGAAGTCTGCTAAAAATGATCGTAGAACTACCCCCATTCATTGTCTAGCGGCCTAATGGTCAATTGGTTAGCCTTCGGTACCACAGGCTTCAGATTTGAGTCTGTCCGGTGGATAGTAGTATTTGCTAATGGTTCGGACGGAATCCACATTACACTGTAAATCCCAGTCTGACTAGCCTAAAGTGTACAAAAAAATAACAGAGCGACAAACCAAACCGATGGAACATTAAAATCGGAGTGATGGTGTTCCTAATTTAGCTTGGGTTCAGTGGTCTTTACTTCCTTAATGTCGAAAACTACATTAGTTTAACGTAAAAAAATAATCGATATCTGGGTAAAGAGTAAAAAAAAAATTTTAGTCCAATTATTCAAGGTTGAATAATTGGACTAAAATTTTTTTACTCTTTACCCAGAAATCGATTATTCATGAAATCATATTTACAGTGTTGGAAATCTTAAAGAAATACACTTAAAAAAAAAAAAATTCTAAATAAAACTCAATGTCAAAAAATTTGTTAATATTAATTTTGCTGTAGTCGATAAATTAAAGATTTTTTATGGACTTCATATATAAAACAAAATGGATACTTCGTAACTTTCAAACTCTTAATTCGTTGGTCGCTATGTATGGAAGCGAATATATAATTTGGTAAATGACTAATTAAATTAAGCTATGAAAAAAAAGTTATCTTGTGAACCGTTTACGCTATTGCAGATGCGGTTGACAAGAAAAAATGCCTGAGCAGCCAGTTTCAGTGTACATCAGACGGCCATTGCGTTCCTGACACATGGCGGTGCGATGGCGAGCAAGATTGTGAAGACCACTCAGACGAACACGGTTGCGGTAAGTACCTCTGAATAAATAAAATAAGTTAAAAATATTTAATTGCAAATTTAAAGTCCTAAACTCACCATAAAATACGACGGTATTCTCCTATTTAAGTGTTAAACCTGGACATATTGGCTGGAAAAAATTTCTGCGAGTTTAGAATGTAACTATTTTAATCTTTAAAAATATAAATATCAGACTGTGGCCTGATGGCTAATTGACTAGCGTTCTGGCTTGGTTGCTTCAAGTTCAATTTCTGGATATAGCACGGATGTTTATTAGATATTCGGAATTCACCTTAAACTGTAGGTCCTGTTAGCCCAAAGTGTGCACAAAATTATTTGTAGAGCGACAAACCAAACCAGAGATTATTTTTAAATAGTGAATTACTTGCATCTTTTAAATTAAGGCATATCTGGATGGGTATTAATCTCTGCTTATTTAATAATACTCATTTTTAATTTTGAAATCCTACGAATCTTTAAATATTACGATAAATTTACTAGAAAATAGTAAAATATCCAATGTAAAAACTTGCTATTTTAGTAAGGTATAAAGATGATGCATACTGTGTCATAAGAATAAGATTTTAATTTTATTTAAAATGTTTATCACTTTATTTCACTTATGGAAAATGTTGTGAAATCATACAAATTGAAACAAGCGGGTAATGATTCTTGGTATTAGGAGTGTCAAATTAAACTCAACTTTCCTGTTTTTCAGTTACTTTAATTTTAAGTACGTGTTTAATTCTTATATGAATCTCTAGTTTGAGCAAGTTTCAATCAAAAAAGTTTTTAAAGTTCAGTTTATACAGCTTTTTCGACTGCCATAGTAATCCTTGATAGATTTTGAATGTTATATCCAGGATCTACTTTTAATCTTTACGCTTAGAAATCTACTGTAGACAATATTTTGGTGCGCAGTAGATCTACCTCCCCGTGGTGCACCTGGTAACACTTTTCAGTGGCTAAAAGATCTGCAACTTGTCATTGTTAGATTAATGAACTCTATTTCAGCATGTTTTATTGTATTCTGTTTTTATTTTTCGTTCTTTTTACTGTAACTGTTCATAATCTGCCACTGGAAATAAAGTCTTGTTTCTTGTATTGATATCTATCTTGGTGAATCATGTAAGTGATTTAAATATATTTCACAATTGCATGTATCTTAACAGGTAACGATACTCATTGCCATGGTTTCAAGTGTAAAGACAACCATTGTATTCCTTCTTCGTGGAAATGCGACGGTCGTTTGGATTGCCTAGATGGATCTGATGAAGAACTCTGCTCAAAAGGTAACATTTCGCTTTTATAGATCATTTCTATTTCCGAGCGAAGTGAACCTGCTGGTTTTAAGCTCAAGTTAATGAGGGCAAACAAAGTTATTAGTCCAAAGACAAATGGCGTGAGACTTAACAATTTTTTTTAAACATGAACAAATTTCAGCTTTATTAAGACGTTGCTTTTAAGTTTCGTAGTCTCTGGCAAATTTTCATTTATTCTAAAATATAACAAACAGTATTTGTATTTAGAAAACTTCAAACTCTAGAAGCCAGAATGTTTTTATTCCACACGCAATAAAACTAGTATCCTAAAATACGAATCGGAATAAGTTCAAAGTATAAGCTAGAAGTTGTGGGTGGTTTAATGAAGTACTTTTGACTGCGGTGCACCCACACATGTCTCGATCTTGAGGCGTTGATTTAGGTCAATGCCCATTGAAATTTTATGCCACGCATTTTATATCTAGAAATGTATAGTTAATGAGATAAGAAACTATTTTTATTACTTTTCTCTAACATTGGAAGTAACTTTTCTCTAACATAACTATTACTAACTTTTCTCTAACCATCGGGTGGGTCTCGTTGTAATGACACTTCAGATGAAAGAATGAGGGGGGAAAAAAACAATGGATTATGTTAAACAGTACGCGGTCTTTTCGATTTTTAAATAAAGGAATCATACCTAGGTAGATAATTTAAAACCGAATTGCAAATGTGATTAATATTATAAAATTTTTAGAAAATTTAAGTATAAATTGACGAATGTTTGGGAAGTTAAGCGATTGTCTAATATCCCGATTCCTGAATTACCAAGGTGAGTTGTTGATCATCAGAAGGATTTTGTTTTCAAGTCTTTGGATGATTTCCAAATGGCTTTTTGCTGCGGAGCCCCAAACTGTTTACATAATACATGCGTCCCATGATTACTTGAGCAAACAAGCATTTTGTTATGCAGCGACTGGTTAGTTTCTACAAATTAGAGGATTGAAGTGCCAAGTTTCAAACATGCAAATGTCGCTGTTAATGCAGAAAAACAAACTCTAAAATCTGTGCATATGTGTCGTTATTTGAATTTTAAAGTTTAGCTTGAGGAAACTAGTCTAGTATCAATAAGATTCTTAAATTTATGTGCCTGTCCTGTACACTTGCATTAAAGCAGATGTAATAAAGTGCTGTAACTATGCAAAGAATACACGAAACTAATTTGACATTGTATATTGTATATAATTCTACCATAATCAACGAATTTGAATACTTGGACTAGTTAAATTTTACAAACGCATGTACTTAACATTTTATAGCAACACTTAACATGTTCTTTAAATGTTATAAAGTTGTGTTATCTTGAGTTATCTATCAAATTCAGTCTGTAAGCAAAAGCTTTTACAGATTTGTGCTCTGAAACTGAATTTACTTGCTCGTCTGGAACGTGCTTGGACAGGAAGAGAGTATGCGATGTCAAGAAAGACTGTTCAGATGGGAGTGACGAAGGAAGGCTCTGCAGTAAGTATGGACATTTAAAATTGGACATCACCGTTACATTTTCAAATAGCTAAACTTTTAATTTGCAACTAGCAAACAGAGTTGATATTTATCGCATGTCCGCTACAAAGAAATTAAAACCTTAACGTCTTCTGTTTAGGCCGAAGAGAAACTTTACCGCAGTTCATAGTAATCAATGCAACTATTCAAAAATTTTAATTAACAGCTCTTAAAAGCTTCTGTTAATAATCGCTAAATTTTCAGATTTGAATATTAAGTCAACTAAATTCTAACCTTGGTATATTTGTATTCTAATTATTGATAGTTTTAATATAACGAATTTTTAAAACTTGTATTGTTGAACTTAAGCGAGTTTTAATTAAATCCTGCTTGTTGTATGCTGAAGTGTTAACAGATTTTAACGAATTTGCAAATCCTGATCTGTATTTTTTTCATAATCTAGGTGTCAAATGTACCAACGCAACTTGCAGCCAGAAGTGTCGGCAAACTCCTAAAGGTCCAGAATGTTTTTGCAACGATGGTTTTGTCTTGAGTAAAGAGGGAAAAACGTGCGAAGGTGAACTTTATATTCCTGCATTTGTCTATAAATAGTATAGTTGCCAAATTATTTGAAATCTATTTATATTACTTGAAATTCTCCATTTAAAGTAAAATTTCAAAGTAAACTAAAGATTCAAATGTAAGGATTTTACCTAATAAAATGTAGTAGCTTATGCATGAGAACAGAACTATTTAATCCACTTTCATTTTTATGAGACAAATTTTAAATTATTAAAAGCAACTTGCTTTCAAAAGTTTGGTCTTATTTTAATCTACCTCGTGTCGCCAAATCTGCAATGGATAATGCTATTTTTGTGTTACACTTTGTGGTACCTTTTTAGTGCCGCATA
Source organism: Caerostris darwini (assembly GCA_021605075.1). Lineage (NCBI taxonomy): Eukaryota > Metazoa > Arthropoda > Arachnida > Araneae > Araneidae > Caerostris > Caerostris darwini. The sequence continues at coordinate 340,903 of BPLQ01007033.1, read as the reverse complement.
CTCGTAGCTGCAGTATATTAATTATTCCCAACTTAAGACTTACTCTTCGTTGTTAACACTTGCCATCTTAACTTCTATGTTTCGGATAGAATCGGTCGAAGCGAGTTGCTCTCTTGGCGCAATTTTGACGTCGCCAAGCTAAGATTTTGTCCGATTTCAACTGGAATTGGGAGTACTTGTAAATTAATGACTACATGTCTTGGTGATTTAAAAACGACCACTTTGTAAATTGCTCATGTAATCTTGCATCCTGTGCTTTCTAGATATTGATGAATGCTCTACTGAAGGATCTTGCAGCCAAATATGTTCTAATCTTGTTGGAAGCTACAAGTGTTCCTGTACGGATGGCTACACACTTGTCAATAACACATGCCAGGCAACAGGTTTGTTCAAAGAAATTTGTATAATGTATCTGAAGTTCACTTTCTGAAATGGATGTGGACTGAACTTACAATTGCGCAATGGATATTTTAGTATATTAATCTCAACCGCTTACTTGAATTTAAGTATTAACTTGCATAGATACAAGAATCCTAGTTAGATTAACTATATCTTGATTTAAAATGCGTTTGCATATTGTAGTTTTAAAGGAAATCGTATTCTGAATTAGCTTCAGATATGCGAAAAATACGAAAGAACTTCGTATGCAAACTGAATACCTTAATCACATGATGCATACTTAACATGCATTACCTTAAGATTTTATGAAAATGGGAATTACTTGGTTCATTCCATCTTCTAGAAGGACCTATAAGCTATTGTTATGCTATATGGCACTAATTTTAAGGATTAATAACCTTGTGCAATATAGAACCTAGGGAACTCGAAGCAGTCCAACTGACAGATAACTTTTAATCTAGGTTTTCTAAAGCGATCATTGCTCTTGCCGGGGCCTGATGGTCGAGTGGCTAGCGCTTTGACGCTCGGTACAGGTTTCGGGTTACAGTCCCAGCGGTGGCATGGATGTTTATAGTGGTTCAGAATCCACTTTAAACCGTAGATCCGGGTCTATTTGGTCCTCGGGGTTTGGCTTGTCGCTCTGTTATCTTCCGCAAAGCATAAGATGACAGAGCGACAAACGCAAAACCATTGCGCGTGCCACCAGCCGAGTCGAACCTGCGTATACCTATTAAATATCATTACTCCCCGAATGAGGCTATTTTAAAAGCCGAAGATCATAAAATAGCCAAATGCAGCGAAAATTCTAGCTTGATCTCAAATTACCACTTGAGTCAAATCCCGTCCAGACGAGACGGTCCCATTCACGAACCCATTGAGAACCGGTTTGACAGACAATCGTGAATTTCGACCTCTCTTCGGCGAGAGTCGGTTTACCTCGCATCAAAGCGGACCATTTTACAACCAGTTGTTACTCCAGCTAGAGATAACGTCTATTTGATAACAAGAACACCGTTAAGAGCGAAAGCCACAGCCCTTTATGTGTTCCAGCCCGGAAGGCCTTGATAAGCCCATTTAATGCATAGAAAGTCTTAATAAAATCTATGAATGGCACTTGATATTAATGGTTTTTTCAAATATTAATTCATTAAATTAAATTAATTTACATTAATTGTAATTAATAAAAGTAGTAACTAAAATAAAAAAAATTTTCTTTGACAAGCAAGTAATATAAAAAAAATTTTTTAAACTGTGTGCACTACTTAATTTCGCTATAGTACTCTACACATTGCTTCATTGGTTAAATCAAAATTGGGTTTTTGATCAGTTTCAAGAGAAACATAAAAGAACTCGTAAATTCTTGCTAATTTATTTTAAATCTCCAAATTAAATGCGTTTAATATCTAAAGACTTTCATATGAGGTAGATGAATCTTTTTATAGTGAACATTCTAGATACTAAAGAGAAATTCTAAAACTGAGTAATATCCTCAATATAAGAATGTATATATGCCAGTTTCTATACTTATGGCATAAGTATATTTACTGTTTACCCAAATTAAGTCTCGTCATTTCATCTTGCAGGACCTGAACCCATTCTGGTATTTTCAACCTTGTACGAAATTCGAGCGATATTCTTGCGTTCGAAGAAATACTTCCCCGTTCACGAAGCTGTGCACAAAGCGGCGTCCGTTGATGTTGATCCACTGGAATCTCGAGTTTACTGGGTGGAAATAGGAAATTACTCTGCTGTCTACTCCACAAATATCGATGGATCTGGTTTTTCGGTCGTCTTGAACAATGGTAAGTAAAATTTCCGAAAGGTATGCCTTTTTAAAAATGCATCCCTTTAGGAAATTTTGAAATGCTAATGCCTTTTAAAAAGTGCGCTTTTCAAATACTAAATGCATTCAAACCTTTAAGGTTTTCAAGGAAGTTATCAAATCAATTACTAATTTGAATTCCTCACGCAAAGATTTTGAAGAAATGCTGGCGTATTGGCGTTCTTGTATTTCGATTTGTAACAACTTTTTACTATAATTTTTAATGTAAGACATTCTCATTGCTTTTATTGACCTGTTATGGTGTTTGCTAAAGCAGAGTCGGCAACTAAGCAAGCAAGCAATACTGGTCCATGATCTGCATATTTATTCAGCAAAGATTATTGGAAGAAGAGTTTCTTTGAAGTTGCATCTTGTGTTTTGTACTTTATTTTGGACATGGTTTTTGAATCAATTAAGAGCTATTTCATTTTGTATATTCAGTTGAATAAAACCTTAATTTTAAAGGGAATTCAACTTTTTGAAACCAATTAATGCCAATAACTGCCACTATAATGTTCCAAATTAAGATTGCAATTTTTAACGTTTACTCTTATGAAATTCTTTATTTTAAAAATTTATTTACTAATTCCTTTTCATTACAGGTCTTATGGTTCCAGAAGATATAGCAGTGGACTACATAACCAGAAACCTATACTTCACGGACTCGGGGTTGAAGCAGGTTCTAGTTTGCAAAATAGATGGTTCTATGTGCCATGTCCTACACAGTGCAAATATTGACAGACCACGCGCTATTGCACTGGATCCTTCAGAAGGGTGATTCTATTTTTTACTTCAGTTTACTAAATAGCTCGATTTCGTCGGATTCTTGCAAGTCTTATCGAAATTTGATAAAATAATGATTCAAGATATAACCGATTCTATTGGAATAAATCCTGATCTAAGTTCATAAGCTTTTCGATTAACTTTCAATAAATGAAATGTAATGAATATTCAATGTCAATTGCTTCCACAGATTTCTAGGTTAATAAGTAACCGTTAAACACTTAACATTATTGAAATGTTAATTTAAACTAAAGTTTTCCGTGTTTTTAAATTTCTGGTATAAGATTTTCACTTTAAATTTAGTCTTAAACTTGCAATTTAAGACGGTCATTAATTATGATTGTAAAAATTTGAGCTCAACTTGCATTTCGAAAATTAGTAGCAAACTCGGAACTGAATACGGTAACTACTTGGTAAATCACTTATGTTAAGAGCTAAAGATCGCTGTCGCTTCCCATGTTAAATATTGAATGTAGGGATTATAAAGCCTATAGTTAGCCAAAACTACGTTACATTACTAACTTTATCCTTGTTTGGACAAAAAAATAGCCTTGATTCAGCGTTTCATTCGTATAATGCATATTGTATAATGAGTTGTAACGAGAACTAAAGAATCTTAGTTACGAAAACCCGTTTAGTTTAGTCCACTTTCAGCACTAAAATTTATTCTAATCTCGGAACTATATTTTAGGTTGGTTTACTGGAGTGACTGGGGCGACAATGCATCTGGAATATACCGCAGTGGCATGGATGGTTCTCGTCGATTTACTCTGGTATCCAAAGAAATCAAATGGCCAAATGGTATCGCAATCGACCATACTACAAATCGCCTGTACTGGTCAGATGCTAAGATACTGACAATAGAATACATAACTTTAGATGGCAGAATACGAAAGGTTAGTGCTAATATTCAAGATTGGCTAAAATTAATCTTGCGTCATTTTAAACAATGATGCAAGTTATTGCATGTCTTAAGCAAATGAATCCTTTAATCTAAACTTTCTATTTTGAATGTAGATTAACTATCGCTTATAAAGTACTTTTTATTCTCGCAGTGTGCGTTAATTTTGCAGGCAATGCGTTAGTTCAAAATGCCAAAATTATATACAACTTTCCGACTGTAAAACACTTGCATTTTGTCCCTCCAAGTTATTGATCATGTTAGAATATCAATGTATTAATTTGAAGTATATATCCCCTTTCAACAGAATTTTTTTAATTAATCATCACTTAATCTTTCTCTCCGAACCTGGTGCATTCTGAACGTCTTCACATACACATTTCATTCGATATGGGTGTAACATGACGTTCTCGGAATTCTGAACTTCCGAGAAAACGTACATGCTAATCTTGTGAAGGGATTTGGGAACTTCAATGTTCTTTATAAAATAAGTTGTAGTAAAAAGAAATTTTAACTTGGAGCAGCGATTATCATTTACTAAATATTCATTTAAGAATGGTACGTAACACAACTATGAACTAGCTTTTATTTTCATTGGTATAAAGGACTCTCCAGACGACTAGAACAGATTAATATGAAATCAACGTAATTTTAGACATTTGAATACGAAATAAAATAAGCCATTAACTCATTGACATCGGATAAAATGGCTAGTACTCATGTTGTCCATATTGCAGGTTTTGGTGAAAAATGAAGTATACCATCCTTATTCTCTCGCTGTATTTGAAGATAGCTTGTATTGGTCCGACTGGAATACTTTTTCGGTGGAAACTTCAAATAAGTTTACTGGTCACAAGACTTCTCTAATGGTACGCGAAAATGGAAAGCACATAATGGGAGTTCATGTTTATCATCCAGTTTTGGCAAATATTAGTAAGTACTACATTGAAATATTTCATAGTTAACAATTTTATAAAAATCTCGCTTATAATATATAACTCAATCGTTTTTAATGGTAATTGTCCTACTAAAAGTCTATGGTTCATATACCAGATTTAAATTGACTGTTGCATTTTAGATATAGCTTGGAGATCAAATTTAATTTCTTTAAACTGTCTTCTGTTTCTTGGTTTTCATTATCCTTAAATTAGAGTAGCTTCAGTTCAGACGAACTTTAAATTGTGTAACTAATGAACATCGTAGTGTTTGGTTCTTGTAAAGTGTTTATATTCGGAAGAAGGAGTAATTCGAATGTGGTCTTTCTATAACTTGATTATAGTTGGAAATTTACAATTGCCAATTAACTTTCATACTCTTTAATGTAATTGTTAATGTTAAACATATGTAGTTGATGTAAAAAATGTAAACAATGTTAAATAATGCAAACATCTTGTTAATGTGTATTGTTCGCTAATGTAAATTACTCTTCATTTAGAGAGCAATCCTTGTTGGGCCGAAACTTGTAGTCACATGTGCCTCATGGCTCCACTGAATACCTTTCGCTGTGCTTGTCCACCAGGCTACACTCTCGCCAAAAACGGAAGAACATGCTTGAGTATGTAGCTCTCAAATTCAGTATTTTTGCTCTGTTCACAACTGAAAACTCATTGTATCCTATTTATTTCAGTCGACGGCAATTACCCCATGTTGCTGGTGAACGATGACAGCAAGATCTACCACATCCGCCCGGAAGCAGCAGGAAGTAATGCCATTTCGGAACTACCCATAAGCCATGTCGGTTTGATTGGAAGACTAGCTTATGACTGGAAATCGAAAACTCTTTTTTTCACGGATATGAAAGTGCCAGCTATATACTCTATGAACATGACAACATTCCAGAGACGGTAAATTAATCTTTATTAGAATTGATGTGGGAGCATTTTGTTACGTTATTAACTATTGGAAAAGCAGATCCAGCGTTACCATGAGTCGTTTCTGTTGCATTCAATGATTCATGATCTCGAAGGACGATCTCTTCTGAATCTCTTCTCTCGATCTCTCTCGAAGCATGATCTCTCGATTCATGATCATAAGACTCATGAGTCGAATCTTTCAAATTTCTGTTTATTGTGCAATGGTAACTTAGTTTATCGAACTAAAATTTCGAATTAATCTCTTGGAGCAAGTATTCTCCGTTAAACTTCAAAATCACTTGCTTTATACTCGTTTAGTTTAGTTAAATAAAAAAGGAAGTGGTACGAAATTTTTATTTCGAGGTAAAAGAATCTATAAATTTTATTAAAGTACCTGTATAGTCTGAACTAAAAAGAGTAGTTGTAACTTTGTTTATTCAACTATTTTTAAATTGTTTTTATAATGCCATGTACTCGTAAAAGCATTTTGAGGAGAATCTCCTTGGTTATTTTAGGACATATGGTTTGAATACTTGAGGGGAAATGAGTGTAAATATATCTAATGTAGACAATTCATTGTTAACTTCGCAATCTTTCAAGTACATTTTGTGTAATATTTCTTGCAGGGAAGTGATGAAATACCATGCACAATCTCCTGAAGGCATTGCGTTTGACTATAGAAGTGGAAATCTCTACTGGGTCGATTCGGGTAAAGGCACAGTGGAAGTCATACTAACAAGAACACCAAAAGCTTCAGTAGTGGCATCTAATCTGCCACAACCAATGGATATTGCTCTTGTACCAAACATCGGGTGAGTTTTTATCTCGAATATTTACATGGAGTGATCTTATAGTTTGGCAGAAATTATACTGAATGATACTTTTAGAATGGCTAATGCAAAATTTGAGAAACTAGTCTATTATGCTGTTTTTATTTTAACAAGTGTGCTTTATTGCATTGTAAAATGGATCTGTTCTCCGATGTGGACTTTAACCGAATGCAAAGATGGATTAAACACTCGATCTACAAATTTTGACTGCATTTATATATAGACCATCAGATTAAATAGTCAAAATTTATCTGCAACATTTCTTATCCTTCTGCTAGTTTTTCAATGCTTGATTAGGATGTCAACACCATTTTCCCATTGATCTGGAATATATTGATCAGATATCATGTGAAAAGTTTACAGCCTGTTTTATTCACGACTCTTAACTTTTTAAAGTAAATTAAATTTCGAAAAAGTGAAATGCGTTGTAATTAATAGGCCTTCAGAATTTCATGAAACATGCATTTCTGAAATCGTCGGGTTTTTATCATTTTATCAGAAATTTAACTTGGCCATCTCAGAATAGCTTAATTGTGGATTTGTTCTTCTCTCGTACTAATGTACTAGAATATGTCTGTTTAACCAGTGGATCACAAATTTAGCATTGTAATACTGTCCAAAATCAAGTGTTTTGTTTTCTTTTAATAACGTAAACTTGTAAAAAAAATTCCGTAAGTTCATTTCTACATATACATAATTTTAATAAAGATGCTGGATTTTTTAATGTTTACTGAATGACTTTAAAAAATGTGAACTAACAAGAAAGTTGACTGCTTTTTCTTGCAGGCGAATGTTTGTATCTACTCTAGGAGACGTTCCTTCAGTGAGGATGTATGACATGGACGGAAAGAATGGTAGAGTGATAAGTGCAATCGTAGGTCTTCCAATGGCACTCGCCGTGCATCCAACGGCAAGCATTCTGTACTGGGCAGATCCTAGGATAGGCGCAGTTTCTTCAATCGATTACATGAATCCTAGAAGGTAGTTTTGAATATTGAATCTGTAATAATGAAAGTGGCTGAGTTATTTTATATTGAATTGGATTGGGAATTCCTTAACTGTTAGTTATTTAAATGCCTCTTGCGTAAACATTCCAAATTATCTTTTTTTAGTATATACTTGTCTTATAAATTGATATTCGTATTGACTTTGGGATAACAACCGAACTACACAAATTAACGTGACATTTGTCAACCTGCAGATGGAGAACTAAAAGAAAATTCTAGAAACAAAGTTTAGCTCTATATCAATAAAACCATGATTTAATATTCTTTCCTGAAAATCGTATAATTATATGCAAGTACTCGGATATCCAGTTTCAAATAAATTTTATATCTTAATTACTTTTGTTAAAGTTGGAAAAAATTTTAACTGCCAAATAAGTAAATTTTAACTTAATCCTGATAACATAAGAGAACTTCTGAAAATGTTATTGCTGGCACAATACACAACTCTATGCTAACTACTCATTTTTTAAAATGAGAAACTATCAACTATAGAATGCCCGCACCTATTGAGCCTATGCCTCTGAAAATTTGTAGGCTAATTTTCTATTGGATGAATTAGTTAAAATCTGTATTTTGTTATCTGGTCTCTAATATATAAATCTTGTAGCAAATTAAATTTTTTTGTATTTTACTTTAATACATTTTGAGCACTTCAATAATCAAAATACGACTTCTGATGTATTTGTCTTTTAAAATGCATATGAATTTGATTACATTTCAAAACTAAGTAGGAGAGAGGGTTATGAAGTCACAAGTCGGTCTTATCTATAGCATTCTAAGCAAGAATATTTCTTGGTGATTAAATGCTCATGAAGTTTTCATCCTTTTAGCAAGCCGAATACTCTCAAAACCGGGATCGGAAATGTCATGTCAGTCACCGCAACTGAAAAGTATTTGTACTGGACTGATTCAAAGTATCATGTTTTGCATCTTCGCAAACATAACGAATCGTTTTCCCATACCATAAGCTTGCCTGGGCTGAAAAGTGGCGTAGTACCCAGAAGAGTCATTTACGCAGCTGCTCCGCTGTCCAAGAGATCATTCGGTAAGTAATTTTGGTTTTCGGCAACTCATTTAAGTGGAAAGCTAGTAACAAATTTTTAATGTTACTTTTAATTGAAGCAGAATAGCAGATTAACTTTTTACTAGTGTATATTACAGGAGATCTTATACTAAAAATGCATCATCTGCCTGCATTAGTGTTCAAAATAAATATCTGGCTAAGATATTGAAGCATGTCCCCGAAGCGCAAATCAGTAAATCATTGAAGATGGACAGAGTTACTTCCCAGAAGGAACTTGGCCAACTCTCCTTATCGCTTTAGTAACGAGAACAAAATAGCGCATTAATAAACATAAAAACTGGTTTAATCTATAAAGTTTAAGACTCTAAAGTTTTGACACAGTTGAATGAGTTTTGCAATTACAAGAATGGGATGAAATTCCTAATGGATTTCGATTGTACTTCACTTATTGAAGACTAGTGTCAAGGGAAAAAAATTAAGTTAATAAATTTTCATGTTTATATTTTGTAGTCTACAAACATCTGAACTTGTACTAATGGAATAAAGATTTGTAAATAAAAGATCGTTACTCTTACAATTGCATTTTTTTTATATAATTTGCACTTTCATGACAATTCAAACTTTTTTTTCTGAAGGTAGTCCCGATTGCACAAGCAACAACGGGGGCTGCAGTTATTTGTGCCTCACTTCACCTGGAGGAAGAACATGCGTTTGTCCAACTGGAATGCTGCTCTCTCAAGATGGAATAACATGTGCAGGCAAGTTCTTTGCAGATGAATTTTTCACCTTTGTTATAGTCTTTAGAATAGAGCACATTTAAAAGTTTTCTGGAATACTCTTAGTCTAGCATTTTATTCTAATAACTTCCTAGTTATCCATAGATTCTTGACTTCTATACTAGGTTCTTCCAGTAAAATAAATGTCAAAAGTTAAATCTTTGTTTCAGATACCAAGTGCTCTTCAACAGAGTTTAAGTGCTTAAAAAGTGAAAAATGCGTACGTATGGACTATGTATGCGACGGAATAAGGGACTGTCCAGATGGTTCAGATGAGAATTGCGACGGTAGGTTTTAACTGGTTGCATATCGGTATCGTATTTTCATGAGTCTCGTATTGGATACGATTCTTTGAATATAACTTTCATATTGGTGATTCGGAAGTGTTCGTAAAGGATTTTTATGGTGCTTGTAAACATTTTAGTAGCGTAACTGAACTCAAAGATAACCTCAAATTTTAAGTTTTCATTAAATGTGAATGGTTAAAAAAACTCAAATTCCTGTTTCTCGGGTTTGGTTAACTTCTGCAGGAGATTCTAAAACTCGATCGAAATTTCATTTTAAGAACTTGATAAGTTTTTTTAAAATTAAATCAATAGCATTTAAGAATATTTCTTTTGATAACAAATTTGATGTCGGATACATAAAGCTAAGTAATAAACCCATGAACTGATGTAGTAGTTTAGAGTAAAAATGTGAGTAAGATTACGACAAATTTAAACTAGCATAAAATTCTTGCGGTTACTCCAATTAAAGCGAATAAATGAAATGGATACGAACTTGGTTCCATACATAATTTAAATTTTTAAAGATTCAAATTTGTTCCATCCAATATATTCGGATCCAGCGTTACCGCTGCAAATTCAAATCTATTTAAAAACTATTGAAAATAGGTGAAGAAAAAACATAAATGGTGAAATCATTTCCCGCTTAATTACTAGAAATGATCATTGTTAAATGCATTCAGATATGGGAATAAACTCGATATAAGGTAGTGAATTTGTTACCAAACTCAATTTAATTGGTCTCTGTATTTGGAGAACGCGGTGCAATCTGTTGCCAAATATTTAGGAAAAAGTGTCCTAAAAATCTTCAAAAAGTGTTCTCAATGGTCAGAGTTTATGCTAAATAAATCTTGCTATTAATCTTCCCTTCAACGGCAATCTGTGTCTTGTTATCCAGGGAGGTTCCAAAAGTGTCCCAAAAATGATTTCCGATGTTCGAATGGCCGATGCATCCTACAAACCTGGAAGTGTGATGGAAGCAACGACTGTGGTGACAATTCCGATGAGGCCGGTTGCCGTAAGTAAACTATAAATATCTCCGTGAACTCGCATAATGCTTGCCCATCCCTGGGTGAACATTTTCTGCCAAAATTCGAATAAAAAAAGTTTGGCGAGCTAAGAAATTTTATTAAATTTTAAAAATATACATAATATATATAATAACCATTTATTACCATAAAATTTATAATATTAACCAATAATATATATTTTAAATATTTTACGAATAACTCAAACAAGCACTAGCTACGCTATACTTTTAATAATTTCACATATTCACAATGATATGTGTCCGCAATCTTTCCATACGTAATCAATAATAGAACTCGCGCCAAAAGAAAGCCGCTGGCTGGAGATTAAAATGCGCAGTCTGCCACATGTGAGGTCTATTTCACCTATATTGGATTCTCATATGCCTGTCCCCGAGAAAGAGAATGCTTGTTTGCGCCAATCGACAACTATAATTAACAAAGAACTTCCGCTTTTAACACTCTACCAATTTAAAGCCGTCTGTGCTTGCTATTTCTGCGATTTATGTTTTGTAGAACAAAAACGGAGAAAGTAAAGATCAGTCCTTTAAAAAAAAAAAAAAATATTTAAAGTAGAAAAGGAGATGAATATATAAGTATATATTTCTTTCAATTTGCCTCGGACCGGCAAATTAAAATTCTATCCGCGGGCCAGATGGAGCCTTTCGTCGGGCCGTAGTTTGCCCATCCATGTGCTTAACTAATTGGAACTTTTTAATCGAACGTGCTCTTTTTCAGCCCCTCCAATGAACTGCACGAAAAAGGAGTTCACTTGTGCCGACGGCAAATGCGTACCATCCCTGTGGCGGTGCGATGGTGAGAGTGACTGCAAGGACGGCAGCGACGAGGTCAACTGCCACACAACGGTGTGCGACGACGCAACTCAACTGCGTTGTGACCATGGTCAATGCATACCCATATCCTGGGCTTGTGATGGTGCTCCAGATTGCATGGACGGAACTGATGAAAAAGACTGCTGTAAGCCAATTTGTAGTTCTTTTAATGTTAAGTTTATATTTTTTAAAAAAGTATCACTTAAATATTCTAAAATATAGAGTACTTAATAGTAAATAGACTTGTAAAACTTCCTAATTTCTGTTCATTCATGTAGTTTATGCATTTCTTATTAGTTTCATTAAAATGGTTCACAATGAAATACTGTATCTTAATTAACAGTCTAGTTGATGGACAGAGTATCTGGTGCTCGGTGCCACAAGTTTCGGGCTCGAGTCCTAGCAGTGCCATGGATGTTCGGAATCCACTTTAAACCGTAGTTCCCGGTCTAATATGATCGTAAGTCGTAGACTTGAGGTGTAGTCAGGACTTCAGCCCTCGTGGTTCCTCACTAAAGTGAAACTGCCTTTTACCTTAAGCCATGGACCAGTCGCCTGCAATAACTTTTAGATCCAATGTAGGTTTTCCTGCACCAGATGATTAGTGTTAGGGTCTAGTTAGTGTAAAAGCAATAATTTAACATCTCCAAAAGGCAAAATCAAATCTTAAATATCGCAAAACTATAAATAAAATAGAGGCTCATTTTTGCAGGAACAAAAATTGATGTGAATTTGAGTCCATGTCAAAAGAAAGATGTAGCTTCTGCTAGCGTAAACGTCTACGCACAAGACTGACATGGCATCGACATCTTTATAATAGAGATTTCTTTTGATAGCCACAAGGTATAAACAATCACAAATCCGAGCTAAATGAACATGAGAGGCATTTAGTTTCTCGTACTTGGACGTCGATGCAATTAATAGTAATGGCTCGTTTTACAAAGCTATCCTGATTCATGCCATTAGCCATATCTTTACTTCAGCCTATTAAAGTATACCGCTATTTAAGGTTTCATATGGCTAATATAAAATTATTTGGCTTATCCTGGTGACTTTCTTGCCTTTAATGAAAACTTTATGCTTGGATATATTCGTTCAAGATATTGTAAATTTAATACAGCGTTAATACTTAGGTTACAGGTAGTGTCATTATTTGATTCCGATAATGATATTTGTCCCCCTACTGGGAGACGAACCATTTTAGTGCTGTACTAGTTAAATTCTGTGTCATTTTGATTACTAAAAATGTTAACGTTAGGAACTCGAGATACATGATTCAATAATACAGTATGGCTTATTTTCTAGCGCAAAAAATTGATTCGTGCGGTTCCGGAGAATTCAAGTGCAAAGATGGTCTCTGCATTGATGAATCGATGGTTTGCGATTGGAGAAAAGATTGTGAAGATGGTTCAGATGAGATGAACTGCTCTGGTAAATAGACAAATCTAGATGGGTTTTATTTTCAGTTAAGCACCAACAGAACATTCTCTTAAAGACTGGGGGAGAGAACCTTTTTAAAGATTCCAAATTCAGATTGGAACTTTTACTATTTAGCATTTTATCAACTTTATTACTAATATCCATTATCTGAAACCATCCATATTTCTTTAAAATATGGATCTTTGGTGCGATTTACCTTTCTGGTTGATATTTAAATTTTAATAACTAGTGACCGAGTTTAATGTAATCGATGTGAAACTATTTTCTACATCTTCAATTGAAATTTGAATTTATTTGCTTGACTCCTAGAGATTAACAATGTTTTCTTATGTGCAGAATTGAATACGACTTGTAAAGCGGGACGTTTTGCGTGCAACGATGGAGTCACTTGCATCTACATGCACGAAATCTGCGATGGCTACAAAGATTGTAACCAGGGGGAAGATGAATTGACTTGCAGTAAGTACCAAACAGCATTTGAAATTGGAAGGGCTTTCGATATGTTCTCAAATTTTAGCCTTAAGTTTTCCTGTTATATTCTCTCCTTGTATAAGATAAGAGCTGAAGAGTTACAAACTATTGCATTGAAAACTTAATTTCTTGACGTTGAGTTTTGCATTTTCCGTAGTCTTAAGATTCTGAAAGGAATTTATTGTGTAGTCTAATATTTTGAGTATCTTAAAGCATCCTTCAATTTTGGTTAGATCTCTAATTATACGCGTGTCAGATTTAGCACACTAATAGAACTACAGGACAATCCACAATAGCAAAGCCAAACAAGGCCATTCAAGAACGGATATCTTACTCAAAGAACCAACTGAAAACGAGAGCAATTTTCTGAAAGAACAAAACATGGATGCATAAATTACGGTGAACGAATAAAGCAATTTCAAACGGCTAATTCGCTTTAAATGTTAGTCTGAAATTTGTGTACTTTATATGAAAGCTCTGATTACGCCTTTCAATTATAGGTTATAGCACGAAATTTTTAAATTCGTGTATATTTGCTCATTCTTACAGTAATGCATACATTTTGGAAATGGTGTTTAGATAACTTTTCTTCTGATGTTTTACAAATGTTAGATGCGATTTGTTTGGGCTTTGGGTTGTCTTCCATGATGCAAAGACGGTTATGAAACGGGATTACTCTCTAAGCTCTATATGCCTTAGTGGGTTAATCGTCCAATGGAAGTTAATAAACGCACTGCAGCAAGTTTTTGTGTCAAAGTTTACCTTTTGATCTTTTCTCCTGTAAATGAAATGCAGTTTTTGGTTTGGTGCTTGTTTATAGCTGCTGATCCAGCACTGATCAAGTTTGTCCGGCTTTCTTCCGTTGATGTGGCTATGACAACACGTTTCTTATTGTGGATGGATAAGGCTTCCATTGTACGCGTTCAGAAAAGATGGAAATTCTTTCCTTATTGTCTCAAAATTAAGACTTCTACTTTCGGCGGAGTTTCCATCAGATTATTGGTTTAAAGCGTTTTATGTCATGAACAGTGAAGTCCAGCAAAAAAAACTGAAGCATGCTGCCAAATGGACTTACGAAATACTTCAAAAATTCCTTGATATGATAAACATAGTCTATATAATTTTCTTGGGTCTGCTCGTTTGTCACTTTTGCTTTGAAGGGGACATTCATTAGTGTCCACAATACGTGAATAAGATTAGACATGCCCCTGAACATCAATGTGGTTACTATGAAATTATAATGAAAGTTTCAGCTAAGTTGCATTTATTTTATCCCTAACTATCAAATGTTTAAATTTAGCTGGCATGCTATTCGCAACTTGAAATGTTTAGTTAATACATAATAGAAAACCCATAAAGTCATTTGATTCTATTTTGTAGTACAATAAATTCGCCATCAAATATTTTCGGGTTATGCAATTTATTCCTATAATTCTTATCGTAGCTTGGTTTTACCTACGTCGAAAACCTAGAAATTTGTTTAGAAGCATTTCTTTAATTTAAAATATGAACTGGACACTTAAATTTATACAAGTAGATTAATGATTCTTTCCCCCAGATGAAAGGTTGTTTCATTCATGAATCGAAGCCTTAAAAATTGTACAGGTTAAATGCCCTTATTTTCTTGACTTTAATCTTCAATTGTTGTCGGCATTTAGTACGTTATTCGGTTATGTGAAATCTAAAACGCGCCGCTGAACTAAACTAAAAGGAAAGATATCTTGAAAACTGAAATATTGCCAATCATACGATTATCTAAAGGAAGTACTTGTTCGGTAAGGTACATGGCTAGTTTAAATCGCAATATTTAATTTTGATTGTCCCGGAGACGAAAACAATTATTTCGAGCTTGTCTCTATTTTCTAAAACTTGTATGAATTATGATACACTTAATTCAATTCAATTTCTTTTCAGATCGTACTGCTGTGCAATGCTCCGATGAGGAACACTTTTGCAAAAATAACTCTAACTGTATTCCCAAACGATGGATTTGTGACGGGGAAAACGATTGTGGCGATGGAGCTGACGAACCAGAAGATTGTGGGAAAGACATCCACTCTATGCCTGTTTCTAGTGAGTGCCAATGGCTTTCCATATGCTATTTTATGTTTAAGTGATTACTCGTAAAGAGCAAGTATTGCTAAACTGTGTAAAACCTCGTCTAATTTCATTTGAAAACAAGTTAAAGTAAATGATACCCTTTAGAACAATGGTAACGTACTTAAGGTAGCTTTATGCCAACTGTATTTAAAATAAAAATTCGGGGATTCTTTACCGATTCCTAATGTTTCCGGCGTCATTATTTCTTCGCTTATTTCCTTCTGGTCTCTTAAGTATTTTATTTTTTACTTTACAGATTGCGAAGATTATTCATGCCCTGTGTCAGGCGAATGTATCCCTTGGGATAAAGTATGTGATGAGGAACTCGATTGCGGAGACTTGCTGGACGAGGGACCACTCTGTTCGAAGGCCTGCACAGGAGACTCCATTGGTTGTGCCCACAAGTGCCAGAAGACTCCTCAGGGATCCAAATGTTCTTGTTATAAAGGTTTTACTCTTTCGGAAGATGGATTGGCGTGTGAAGACCTCGACGAGTGCGACATTCCTGGGCACTGTAGTCAGTTCTGCAACAACACCAAAGGTGGCTACAAGTGTTCTTGTGCGGAAGGATTCATTCTAGAATTCGACCACAGGAAGTGCAAAGCAGGTGGTCCAGAGCCGTACCTAACTTACATGCTACCTGACGAGATTAGAGGAGTAAATCTGTACAAACACCAGACCATCAAATCCAGAAAGATCGCTCAAGCTAGTGAAATGCGAGGAATGGATTGGGATTCTTCAGATGGAACCTGGTTTTGGGCTGACTGGGAAAAGGTAAGGTTTATTTCTAAAACTTAAAATGTATCGAGCAAAACTAGACGTTCATATAATTTGAGGAGTTGCTGTCTTTCATGGGAAAACTATTTTCCAACAATTACGGTAAATTACAAATGGGAAGATTTCAAATAATTGATACAGACCGATTCTTCACATTCCTCGCCAAAGTTACGAATTTTTCTTAACTTACCCTTGCATTTTGGGTGTTCAATGTGTAGTGACCTATACAGTATCTTACTTATAAAACGACATTCTATGTGGGAACATGGTACACAAGTTGGATATTTTGTAGGTGAAGATGTACAGTATAGACGGCTATAATCTCTAGGATAATTTTATTCAAAATTATAAATATTTTCTAGTCATCCTGGAATAGATAAAATTAATGCTGTATGAGCGACGCGAGTGAGTGATTAGCTTAAGATGCTATTCCTCGCTCATTTATCGGATTTAAATAGATTTGAAACGCAATAGATCTCAAAATGGAATTTGCGTAGTCCCAAATGTCGCCTTGAGCAAATTGTATACCTATCCTGTGTAAATTCATTGATAATGATCCTTAAAACTTTCTCGGTTCTTAAGTTAAAGTTATTTGTAATATTAGTTGAAAATGGTATGTTTTTCTATTAGAAGTTTTGAATTCAAGTTAGAATAGTGTTGCATTGAGGAACAAGCCTAAATTGTTTTGAATTCTATTTCGGTTTTCTGCAATCTAGTATATTAATCGGTAAATTAGTAATGCGAGGTTTAAAATAGGATAATAGTTTGGTATCTGAAGTTTCACTAAAATCATTAAGGCTTAACGATATCAAATCGCATGATTTTTATGAATCAAATCGCTTAGTTTAAGTAGTTATCTATTACCTTAGAATTTTAAAGTTTCTGTTGACTTTGGCAATATTAAAGTCTGGCTTGCACTCAAATTCTTAGTTTCAGATCTATTACAATTTAGATAACTTGGTCTTAAAAGGATTTTCTATTGGATCATATTCTCCCTAACGAAAATCATACTTTCGTATGAACAGACATTAAAGGAAACTGTTCGTGAAGTAATGAAATATAAATTTAATACTGAAACTCTATTGCGAATTTAGTGTTGTATTACTAAATTAACCTACGTCCATAATTCTCTTGAATATCTGGGAAAGATGCTTTCGAAGGTTTCTAGTGAATCTGGTTGCAAATTTAACGAAACAGTCATGAAATTCATTTTTCAGAAAACTATAAATTCGTGGCAAATCGGATCCGGCTCTGCAGTACTAGTGAACACTACTGTACGACCTCATTATCTCAGACGGGACTGGCTTACAAAGAACATCTACTATACAGACGACGAAGGCAGCATCGTATGTTGCACCGGAGATGGACGATATTGCGCCACTGTTGTAAAGCATGCAGAGTTTCATGTCAACAGCTTTGACATAGCTCCGACCTACAGGTATACTTGTCTATCCGATCCTTGTCAATCTATTACAGGAATGTATTGTATATAATCTTCTATTTTTGTGCAATATCTATCTCGGCTCAATATTTAACATTCAATTCGTTTTCTACTCACGTCGCTAGCACAATTGTTGCTTGAGCTTTTTAGCAAATTAAATGGTAATGGCAATATATAAACCTTAAGATTTAAATTGATCAATTTCAAATGGTGGAATTGGTAGAAAATATTTTTAATTTGACTCAAAGATATTTTACGAATATAAAAAGCATGCAAACTTTAGTTTGTTCAGAAGTCAAAAATATAATTGCACAACAGCATATAACTTGAAATATTTTCTTCATAAAATACTTACGGATATTTACTTGAAACTAGCAATTGTCAAACTTCATCGCTCG
This sequence comes from Caerostris darwini, assembly GCA_021605075.1. Lineage (NCBI taxonomy): Eukaryota > Metazoa > Arthropoda > Arachnida > Araneae > Araneidae > Caerostris > Caerostris darwini. The sequence continues at coordinate 322,736 of BPLQ01007033.1, read as the reverse complement.
CTAAGCAATCTTTTAAACTTCAATTGTAATTTTTTTTCCTATTAAACTTCTAACACTTTTTAGTTTAACTATAAAAACAGCTTTCAGTCGAAGCATGAAATCACTAGAAAAAAATAAAGTAATTGTAAACTTTTCAGTGAAAACAAAAATTGTGCTAAAATATTTCTACAATTGATCGGTTTAATTCTGTGTAAATCGTATGAAGGGTTTACGATGTCCTAGCTGAATAGTCTAAGCCAGGGGTCTCCAAACTACGGCCCGCCGGAGGATTCCATCCGGCCCGCGGATAGAATTTTAATTTGCCAGTCCGAGACAAATTAAAAGAAATATTTATATATCCATCACCTTTTCTACTTTGATTAAATATTATTTGTTCTTCCTTTTTTTTCAAAGGACTGATCTTTTTACTTTATTTTTGTTCTACAAAACCTAAATCGACGAAGATAGCAAGCACAGACAGCTTTCAATCGGAAAGGATTTGCAATTTGAATTAATTGAGTTACATTCTAACAATCATCTCAAGCAGTTGTTTCTAAATATAGCAAAGCTAGTTTTACAAATCAATATCGAAAGTAGGTTTCCCAAATTCAATATCTCGCGGCCAGAAAATCAGTTCTGTGTTTTCTTCATCTTATACATGTGAACAAGTGTTTTCAACTATGAATCTCGGAAAGAATTATTTCAGAAGTAGAATAACAGATGAGCATTTGTGATTCCTTATAGTGAGGTTCACTTCGAACCTCACTATAAAGAACTTTTAAAAATGAAATCTCTATTTCATTCTGCTCATTAACATATTTAAATTGTAATACTTGTATATTTTTAAAATTTTAGCAAAATTTTTCTTGGCCCGCCAAATTTTTAATTTTTGGCCGCGACCGAAAAAGTTCGGAGACCCCTGGTCTAAGCTTATAAGCCTTTAGCTTATTTTATTTAGTCGTATAATCATTTCCTTTATTTGTCCAATGTTTTAAGTTAAGGTAACTACTTCAGTGCAAAATTTTACAATGCATATCGTTAAATATTTCATTATTTTTAAAGTGACTTCATTTTCAGTTCATCGAAGTTAATGAAATTATATTATCTCGAATGGAATTTCAAGCCGTCTTAAACTAAAGTTTACACGTGTTGGAAAATATCAAGTAAATAGTTCGATCGCAATTGTTAACTTTTGGAAGAAATGTAATGTACTGGAAGTTCTTCGTTGTCTTTACAGACTGAGGACTAAGAATTTTAAATATTAAAGTTCGTAATACTCGATTATGTTGGATATATGCATTAAGATAAAACTGAAATTTAACAAATCGAAATATAAATAAAAAAATTTTTTTTTCAGTCTTATGTTCTGGACAGTCTGGATGTTGAAACCTGAAGGTTTTGGTAAAATAGAAAGAGCGGAATTGGATGGTTCTCATCGCACAGAAATTATTACAACTAATACCTATTGGCCTTCAGCTGTTACTGTTGATCACATATTGCAAATGATCTACTGGACAGACGCCAAGCTACGTTTACTGGAATGTTCAGATTTCAATGGCATGAAAAGGTATGGTTTTTAAACTCGAAAATGTCACGATTTCCAATCATGCTAATAAATGTCGTTCAATTTTTATCGCTCTATACTAAATCTTAATGTTGTAAAATGAAACTTTAAACTATTTTTAAGCATACTTCTCCTTGCCCATGTAGTATAGTTCAATGTTAAAACTCGAAACTTCTCGGCCAAACATGGGATGAACACAAGTGTGCTTTTCATTAGTCTTCTAGGAATTAGTTTTCTGATCTTCAGGAGGTCGGCTTAAACTATTAAAGGGTTTTAAAAGGGTAACGTTCGATGTTTTGAATACAGGGTAATGGAAAAAGATCATATTTTCATTAGTTTATATGTTCAAAAGTTCATATACGAGTTTCAAATTCCAAAATTTCTGATTTGGAAAGTGTTCTAGCAACGACTGCTGTAGAAACAGAAATATTTCGCTACATACTGCAATATAAATTTTCAATTTTTACTGAATAAATAGCCATTTGGCAAATGGAGGAAAAATAAAATTTAAAAGGAGTTATATCAAAAGCTTTAGAATTAAAATCTATTTACGAGTATTTGAAAGGATTATAAAAAAAAAACGTATATCCTTCACTGGAAAGCATTTCATACGACCTCACTTTTGTCGCTTACTGATGTAAAGCAAATTGAGCAATAAAAGTTTCTATACTATCTCGCATATTTATTAGTACAATTGCATATACACTATTGGTACATTGACTAGCAACGTTTACGTCGACTGTTCTCTATTTCTAATAACTTAGTGTCATAAACTAAACCAGATTCAGTAATAGAAATCGGTAATTTAATTCTTGTACAGGCGATTCTAAAGTTTATCAACATTTCTCACAAGCATGTACACGGGCTTTCTTTTTAGCAAGATTTGTTTCCGAGAGAGCAACTTTCTTGACATATCGAATGTCTCTGGCTCTACAGAATTTCCAAGTCAATTCAGTTCACAAAAGCAATAGAAGTCTTTGATAGTTTGAGGAATAAGTAAAATCTAAATTGCAACTATTTGCATACTTAAATCTGTCAGGGGCATTTGTAAATGTATTTCTGTTTACAGAAACATTCTTTAATCTTGTCTTAGAATTAAATTCTTGGTTTAAGAAACTATTCAGTTAGAATAAACAGGCAATTTTGAGTTGCTTTCTGTAACTCTAAATACTTCAATATAATTTCCGTGAGTGTTCTTAGTTTTTACTTTCAATGAATCCACTTTGTGTAAACTTTTCTTTTTTGCAGGCGAACTCTAGTTTCCAAAAACCTGGATCACGCCTTTAGTATGACGGTATTTGAAGATTACGTTTATTGGTCTGATTGGTTCACAAGCAACTTAATGCGTTGCAACAAATTCTCTGGTGCTAACATTTCAAGAATATACCATGGTAGTGTTAAAGCTGAAGTCCTGTTGGTGGAGCATAACGCAACACAGCCGAAAGGTAACATTTAATAATGGCATTGGATCTAAATAGATTTAATATCGGGATGTATCTGTATTGAGCTATTAATTCAGCATTCTTAGTCTAAACTTCTACAAAAAGTGCTGCCTGTTATCTACAAAAATGTTAAAACGCAAAGACCGACTGATGTAGTTGGCACTTCGTGCATTTCAAAGGGAACTATTCGAAATCCAATTTAATATATAGTTAATATAAGACTATTCAACGTCATTTTACCACTCGTAATATAGAAACTCAATATTTAAAACTGATGTATGAAGTGTGTACTCTTTAAAAGTGCAAGATTTAAAATTTAGCTTGTAGATTTTATTATAAGGCTCTAACATGGAACATATGCTTTACAGGAGTAAATCGCTGCGAGAATAGTGGATGCCCCAACGTCTGCTTGCCTACCCAAACTAGTTTCGTTTGTAAATGCGACGATCACTTCGTACAGCTAGAGTCGGGTTGTGAAGTCAATGCAGCTGCTTTACCTGTAGAATCTGTTAATCAGACTTGCCCAGATAACTTCTGCCTTCAAGATGTAGACTGTGTTATCATCCGTGGCCGATATGTCTGCAAGTTAGTTGAAAATGCTCTTTACTGGTATACAATGATATTGCAGATAAAATTGTCAAGATGACATTTGTATTCAATTCGCTTTTGTTTTCAGATGTTCAACTTCTTATAGAGGAGATCGCTGTGAGGTAAAAGTAGTCCTTGCCGAGAATTCCGGTGATGCTAGCTGGGTTGTTGGCGTAGTTCTAGCCCTACTTTTCGTCGGGGTGATAGTAATGGTAACATTTTTCTGTCGAAAGAACAGGTAATTAGAGCAACTTTTACTAAAATTTATAACTCTTGGATAATTTTTAAGCACAAAACAAAATCTGATAAACTTGAGTGAAGCGATTTTAGTCAAATTCTAAAATGTTAAGGATTAGACGACTAATTCTACTGGGAAATCTCGCTGCTAACCATTCTTTGCATATCAACCCAGAGAGGGCCAAGGCCTTCCAAATTGGGCATTACTCTCCATTTCTGTTTCTACTCAAATTCTCATTTTTAGTTTTAAGTATTAAATTGTGTCTACCCAATGCCTTTCAAATCTTTAAACTAATTTATCAGATTTCTTTCAATATGTATTTTATTCGTATCAATTACAATTTCAAAATCCATTTGAAGCTGCTCGGCTTGAAACTGGGTACCTCTGGGGCTTTAAACATTAGCAATAATTCGATATTGCTCCATTCGAGCTAGATGCAATTTGCCTGAAGTGTTTTTTTTGTACGAACTGAAAATCCTGCTTTCAAAAGTACCAGAGACTTCTCTTGCGAGATTCTAAGGTATTGCTGCCACTAAAGCCTTCTATAGGTAAAGCATGCAATTTAAAGGTTAAATTTGCTGTAGTTATTAATTTTTGGAAACAAATTTGACCTTTTTAATACTAATTTAAAGTTTCTCACCTTACGAGAATAAATGCATCATTGAAAATTTAACTAATATGTTGTCCTAAGATTTTTTAGAGAAATGAATCGTGATTTGATTAAATTCTAGCATATAATTCAAGCAATAAATTTAAAATAGTAGTTTAGGTTTAAAGTCGTTAATTTTAAGGATTTTATATTTCTTAAAGCTATTCCTATTGTAAGCTTAAAGTGTGGTTCTATTACTTGTTTCAGAAAATTTAAAGTTGTGTTTAGCGCCAATTTAAGTTTATTTTTTACTTAAATTTATATTGTTCCAACACCTTGGACATATAATTTTAAGATTTAATAGGATTTTAACATTTTAGAAATATAAAACATCTAGTTTTCAAGTTAAGGGCACTACAGAATTGCTCATCATGCAAGAATTATGCATATTAATATTGGATAACTCGTGAATTGAAGCAACATTAAGGGCCATTAATTTTAAAGTTTTTAGATTTTTCTCTTCAGAATCTTGTATTTGAATAAGCATTTAAAAAAATTACACAGTATGAGCTTTAGAACTTTTTACCTCGTAATCACAATTTCGAAGCAAGTTATTCCCTTAATCTTCCGCATGCTTTGCGCATGTTCTGTATTGTTGCTTGATTGTGTGAATACTGTAGCTTGCTCTTTCTCTTTGCTCTCTATAGGGATAAGCTGAATAAAATGGGCGAAAGCGTGACTGTCAGCTTCCGCAACAGAAGATTGTCCCGAAGAGGCAGCAAGTTGATAGACTGCGAAGAGGACGGAGCGAATGATGAATTGGACCTTGGCAAGAGATCCACCAAAGGACTGGGTTTCAGCAATCCTTTCTTTGGCAAAAAAGCGAAAACGGTAGGTTCCAGCAGTTGAAGCCTACAACGTATCTATAAAATACTAAATTTAATTTCATAGAATGAAGAATCCATAGTTTTACTTCGTTGATACGACATGTAGACTATTTCATTTCAAGAGTCTTGGAGCTTTTCTTGTGTTAGAGGGGTGGCTGCAACATGCTTGTTAACTGTTGCGTTCATAGATTAACTGAACTTTAATAATTTTTTCCGACTTTCTGAACTTAAGTATAGTATTTTGCCTCTTTTGTGTTTTAGCCTATGTCATGGACGCATCAAAACGTATCTACTCTTTGATCTGGTCCCGAAACTAGGTGCTCGACTTCTGTTAAATATAATTCCTGGTCTTATTTTAATTTTAAATTAAAGAACTTGAATCTAATTTTCCCACTCGTAAAAGATATTAATCGTATTAATATAGACTAGGAATTGTTTGTAGAGCCGAAACGATTTTTATTTTTTACTATTGAAATGATTTTGGTAACACACCACTTAATAAAACTGCTGCTAATGACCATGACCAAATTTATAAAATTTGGCCAGAAACAAAGTTTTACGGGAAATTGCTGAATTCGGATTACTTATGCTATTTTATCTTGAATAGTTTGACTTTCGCATTCTGGAATTTATATTTCTTCAACGCTTTTAAATTTTTAAACTTTAAATTTGAATTTATCTTTAGTATTGGTTAGTTTACTGTGTTAGTTTACGAAGTTGCTCTCGAACTTTAAATTCCTGGTTATCTATGTTTAATTCTTGTCACTCACTGCACAAGCGTTTACTTAAGTATACAAATTTTGTGGACTTTAGAGAACTGTAATGGTCATGAAAACTGGCATTTGGCTTGGTACTTAAAAGTAACTTCTGACGAGTGCATTGAAGTTTGACTACATGCGGCTAAATTTTATAGTGAAAGACTTGAACAATCTTCGATGTCATCGAAATTGCATCTCATTTCATGTGGCAATTTCTTTCAGCAACCCAGTTCAAAACCAGAGGGAGGTTTCAAAAGATGGTCATCGCAAGATTCCGGCAACTCCGCTTTCGCAGACGATTCAGCGTCCGCCGATGAACCTTCGGGATTCCGAGTGTTGGATGGTCCTCGCAGAACGACGGATCGGATTGTTCAGATCTTCAAAAGATAAGGACGTTCGGTTTTGCACTTTGTTGTTCATCTGACCTCTAGGGGTTTTAATGTTATATTTTTAAACTAATAAATTAATGTTTTTAGTTGACTCGTGTCTGTCATTGCATTCGAAGGAGTTTCTGTTTAATACAAAATTTTAAACAGTTGCTGGTTAAAGTTATTACTATGGTACAGTTCTGAAATGGAGATTATAAAGTAATCAAACAATATCTACGATTAATATTTAAAGCACTTTAAATAAAGTACATACCAATTGCGTTAGCGGTGAAATTTTTAGGCATATTTAATTCTAAGATTACTTTAAAAGCACATATTAACATCTGAAACGAAGATGAACCAGAGCGATGAAGTTTTTAATTCTTGCCAAGCATCATATGGCGAGTAGCATCTGAACACATTTTAAAAATGTATAAAGCCACTGTTCGATCTAAACTACGCTACGGGTGCGCTGTTGACGGGTTCACTTCAAAATCAACGTTCAAGTCTAGACATAGTTCATCATCGGGTAATGCGCTTATCATTGGGAGCATTCCGTACATCAGTTAACAGCTTGTATATTATAGCAAGAGAATAGAGTTTAGGTCTTAAGTGAAAACTAGGATTACGATATTTAAAATTAAACTTAACTTGGTTCATACTCAACATCATTCAATTTATTCCAAACTTAAGTCATTCAATTAAAACCACTTGTCTTCCCATTTGTCTTGAGAATGAAGTAAGTACTTAGATCATTGAATGCAGAAAATGCGAATTGCAATTTACAGGAATGCTTAGTTTTGCCAAAATTTTAACTCGAAACAAAGATTCCTGGTTTATAGATAAAATGGTTCCTTATTTTATATTATACTCGGACTCAAACGCCCTACTAAATTTTAATAAAAAGCCACTCAATAATATTGGATACTATTGAAACACTTTAAATTAGTATATGAAGATTGTGATAAAGTTCTGTTGGATACCAGACATGCGGGTATCCCCGGTAATGATAAGCAGCAAAATACTCTTTCGTACAAATTAATTTTGAAGTAATATTTGACGAACGCAAGTAAATATATGAAGACTGCAATCGACTTTTGGTAGGAAACCTGGGACAAGGAAATGGACAATAGACATTGTTTTATAAAACTGACTATCGCATGCTTTCAGACTCGAATCCTAACACGATTTTTTAAATGTGAATGAGTTGTGCATAACATTTCGTTAACGAAAAATACAACATACTCTGTGCACTCGTAAATGATCATTAGGTTCAAAAAGTTCGATGCACAAACTGATTTTTTAAATTATGTACTACTCGAATCTACACTAACATCCATATATGAAGTTTAAATATGTAATTTAATGCATCCCTCATTCAAATAAGATTAATTAAAAAAAAAATCTTTTATTGCAGCCTCTAGATATTATACATTTTCATGAATATTTTAGAAATATTTTTGTAATCTTTTGAAAAAAAAAAATTACAATACAAATAAACTATGCAATTCAGTAATAACGCGAGAGGCTAAAAAGCAATAAGACTCTGGTATAAATCGCTAGCGGTGTCCATTTGTCTCATTTTTTTGAAAGCAGATTTGATTGTGATAGCTCGATTGTGAATGCTTACACCTCGCTATCTAGCGGAAGTTTTTCGGCTTTTCCAACATACAATAAGCAAATGAAGTGCTAATACCCCTAAGAGTCTTTGCGGAAAGCGATAACTTTTCTTAATCGTCTGTCCCTCCAACATTATATCTAAAACGGTTTCCAAAAGATATTAAAGTCGAGTAGAACGCTCACCCAATCGGAAGCCCGAGTGGACGGAAGATCAGGATTCTGATTGGCTGAGATTCTTTGGCGGGATTTAATATCTGGTGGAAACCAACCTTAAAAGTTCTACCGGAAACCAATCCAATTCCTAGTATCAACAGTGAGCAATTCCTGGTATGGACTATTCTTGATTATTTTATATTTAAATTTAACATGTAGCATATTGATATACACTACACATGAGAAAACCCCATAATAAGGATGCTTTTTGTTTAAAATGAAACTTAAATATAAATTTTATGAAACTTTACAGAAAAATTACTAATAGAAACACGAAATTTATAGCTTATTTTCTGTTTTCGCTTATTGTGCGGTAATTTTCACTGTTTAATTGGTCTATATTTCCTTCTGGTGGTTTTTATGTTAATATTTAAATGAAGACCTGGTATGGGCTATTCTAGAATACCGATGCACAATACGCATGGAAGAAAACCTCATCAGAAAGGTTGTTATTGTTGATTAAAATGAAATTTAAATATAAACTTTAAAACATTTTGCAAAACAATTACCAATATAAACACAAAATTTATAGCTCATTTTCTAATTTTGTTTAATTGTGCATTAATTTTTCCTTTTTTTCTTATTTTTTACTTCTGATGGTTTTTGCGTAAATATTCAAATGAAGACCTGGTATAGGCTGTTCTTGGTTATTTTATATATGTAAATGGAACACGTAGCATATCTATGTACAATATGTACAGAAAAAAGTCCATCAGAAAGATTTTTTTTTTGTTGTTGTTGTTTTGAAAGAAATTTAAATATCTTTGAAACACTTTACAATAAAATTACTAATATAAACACTAAATATATAGCTGATTTTCTAATTTTGCTTAATTGTGCGGTAATTGCCCCTGTTTAAGTGGCTTATTTTTTAATTCTGATTTTTACGTTACTTAATATTCAAATGAAGGCCTGGTATGGGCTATTGTAGATTATCGATGTACAATACGCATGAAAAAAAAAAGAAAAAAGATGCTTTTTTGTTGTTGTTTAAAATGAAATTTAAATATAAACTTAAAAAAACTTTGCAAATTACTGATATAAACTCGAAAGTTATGGCTTATTTTCTAATTTCGCTTAATTGTGCGTTAATTTTTCCGGTTTAAGATGCTTATTTTTTCATCCTGATGGTTTTTACATTAATTTTCAAATGAAGACCCGGTATGGGATATTCGTGCTTATTTTATATAAATGTATTACGCAGCATGCGCATGAAAAACACCCATCAGAAAGATGCTTTTGTTTGTTTAAAATGAAATTTAAATATAAATTTTAAAATTCTTACAATAAAATTACTAATATAAACACGAAATTTATAGTTTTTTTTGTTTTTGTTTAATCGTGCAGTAATTTTCCCTGTCTAGTTGGCTTATTTTTTCATTCTAATGGTTTTTACATTAATTAATATTCAAATAAAGATCTGGTATGGGCTATTCTTAGTTCTTTTATGTATGTAAATGGAACACGTAGCATACGCGGGAAAAGAACCCATAAGAACTTAATTTTTTTTTAATTAAATTTAAATATAAATTTTAAAATTCTAACAAAAAAAATTACTAGCATAAACAAGAAATTTATAGCTTATTTTCTGCTTTTGCTTAATTGTGTGGTAATTTTCCCTGTTATTTAATTTTTCATTCTGATGATTTTTACATTAATATTCAATTAAAGACTCACCGATTCGTATTTTAGAATTCGAATAAACCTTTTGAATCTGTTTTTCAATTCCTTCTATTAGCTCACACTCTTCCCTATATATATCTTGTTCAAATTTTCAGTCGTTCATAAAATACTTTTTATTCACCCAATCAAGCTTAAATACGTTTTTTTTAAAGTTGTAGTGGATGACACTGGATGTTAATACAGTTTTACAGTACGCCTAGCTACCTCCAGGAGGCATCTGAACAAATAAGATGTTGACCAGAACTTGCGAGAAGCGATCAAGAACAAGTAGAAAAAAATTTTCTCCCAATTCTGAAATTTCGAGGTGAAGAATTCTGTTTACTGAACATATTCTAATAATTTTGCAAGAACTGACATACTGTATCATATTTGCTATTAATTCTATAACACCTCTGATGCTGTCTAATACACGGTATGACATGCAGTACAACTTTGTCGAACTACCAGCAACAAAAGGATCTCGCATCGAAATATATTAACCTTAGTTGTATTGTAAGCTGGTAAAACATTTTGCTGTCTCATTCAGTCTTTTTTTTTTCTTTCCCCAATTTCTTCTATTAGCTCTCCCTATATATATCTTTTTCAAATTTTCAATCGTTCATAAAATACTTTTTATTCATCCACTTCTCAAGTTCAAATACATTTTTTTTTTAACTTGTAGTGGAGGACACTGGATGTGAATACAGTTTTTTCAAATATTAATTCAGTAATCAAATTAAATTAATTAATTATATTTTTTTTTTAGATTTAAGATGCATGTATCTACCAATAGATGGCGCCAGATAATCTTAAAAAAATGAATGAAAATTATTTATAAAGGACTTCTTCAATAGAGTGAAAAGAAAATAGAAATTGACTTCAAAAATGTTTTTTTTTTATATTACTTGTTTTACCTTCTGATACGATTTGTATGCAGATCAGGAACTAACAATAAATGACGTAGCATCAGTCGCTCTTCCTTTTGCATATTGATGTCACATCCTTGAAATGGAAATTCTCGACAAAAAGAAACGGAACTCATTGAGGAAGAATTCTGAACCTTTAGAAACTGATCATTGTTTAAATCAGATGCAATAATTGTTGGCAATGCAAGCAGAAAATTGGTTATAAAGTTTTTAATATACCCTGTTCAGCTCAATTTAGAATCTTTACGAGTCATTATTGTTTGGTAAGTTTTGTATGTTTTTTTATATGCATTTCTTATATTGTTATTTGTTTTCCAAAATTAAATTTTTATATAATTTTGAGAAAATGTGGTATGATTTTAATTACTTACGCACTATATTTTTCCCCCTCAAATGTGAACTGGCAAAATATTTGGAATAGTTCTGAGAAAGGAAGGACACTTTTTGTTATTTGCCCAACAATTAATATTAAAAGAATTCATGGTAATTTTTAGATAAATAAAATAATTCCTGGCCATGGTACAATAGCAACTTATCAGCATAAATTCTTCAATAGTGATCCTATATGTGGTAAAGAAATTGAGGACAGAAATCACATCTTCCATTGTAAGGAATGGAAAGAAATTAGACAGCAATATTTCCCTAAAAATTTTCAAACTTCATCATTACTTCTTCTGGTTGATAAAAATGGCTAGGATAGGAATTGAGAAAATTATGAAAACCAAGTTAGAACACGTTTTTTCAAATATGCCCCATTAACCACTTATTTTGTAATCTATTCTCTGTTTTGGTCAAGTATTTTTCTTCTTCTTAATTTTGTAATAAAAAAAAATTTAATTATTTTATATTAACTTTAAATCTTAATTTTTTTTTATTCTTAATATTGTAAAGAACTTGTTTCTACTCGTTTTTTTTATTTAATTCTTTTTTAATTTAAAAAAAAAAGGAAAAAAAAAAAAATGATTGGTCGCCGAAGTGCACAATCTTCCAGCCAATTTTCCCTCGGTTTTTGCCTTTGCTTTTGTTAGCCCATTTGTCTGGAGACTTTAGTTTTATTTTGTATTGATTTAGCAGGATTCCTATCATGACCCGATTTTCTTTCCGTATGCCATCAGGCGGGTCCGGCTAAATCCTCTGGACTTTACTCAAAGGTGAAGACCTTTTCGTCCTTTTATTCTTAATATTGTAAGTAGGGATTGCAATACCGGGATACCGAATACCGGTATTTTGAGCCATTTGCACAATTTTGTAATACCGGTATTCACAAATACCGTTTTTCGGTATTTATTAGAAATTTAGATTTCTTATCTCTAAAATTCTTATTTTTATCTGTGAATTCTTATTCAGAATTCTTATCTGAAAGCTAGAAATTCTTATCTGTGAAAACAAGTTTGTAGTTATGAAGAAAGTGTGTAATATTTCGATATTTTTTAAATTGGTGAGTTTGTTATTCACATTGTATTTGCATATCATACTTGAGAGTTCAAAATATTTTTCAGATTTATTATATATACACTGAAGTGACAAAAGTCATAGGATACCTCTTAATATCGTGTCGGCCCTCCTTTCGCCCGGCGAAGTGCAGCAACTCGACGTGGCATGGACTCAACAAGTCGTTGGAAGTCTTCTGCAGGAATATTGAGCCATGCTGTCTCGATAGACGTCCATAATTGTGAAAGCGTTGATGGTGCAGGATTTTGGGCACGAACAGACCTCTCGATGATGTCCCATAAATGCTCGATGGGATTCATGTCGGGCGATCTAGGTGGCCAGATCATTCGTTGGAATTGTCCAGAATGTTCTTCAAACCAATCGCGAACAGTTGTGGCCCGGTGACATGGCGCATTGTCATCCATAAAAATCCCATCGTTGTTTGGATACATGAAGTCCATGAATGGCTGCAAGTGATCTCCAAGTAGCTGAACATAGGCATTTCCAGTCAATGTTCGGTCCAGTCGCAACAGAGGACCAAGTCCATGCCATGAAAAAACAGCCGACACCATTACGGAGCCACCACCAGCTTGAACAGTGCCTTGCTGACAGTTTGGGTCCATGGCTTCGTGGGGTCTGCGCCACACTCGAACCCTACCATCAGCTCTTACCAACTGAAATCGTGACTCATCGGACCCGGCCACGGTTTTCCATTCATCTAGGGACCAACCGATATGCTCACGTGCCCACGAGAGTCGCTGCAAGCGATGTCGTTCTGTCAGTAAAGGCACTCGAGTCAGTCTTCTGCTGGAATAGCCCAAGAAAGCCAAATTTCTCCGCACAGTTCTAACAGACAAGTCCCTTGTACGTCCCACATTGATTTCTGCGGTTATTTGATGCAGTGTTGCTTGTCTGATAGACTTTACGACTCTTTGCAGACGTCGCCGGTCTCGGTCGTTAAGTGCAGGCGGTCGACCACTGCGCTGTCCATGGTGGGATGTTATGCCTGAAATTTCATACTCTCGGCACACTCTTGACACAGTGGATCTGGGAATGTTGAATTCCCTAACGATTTCCGAAATGGCATGACCCATGCGTCTAGCTCCAACTAACATTCCGCGTTCAAAGTCTGTTAATTCCCGTCGTGCTGTCATCATCACGTCAAAACCTCTTCACATGAATAACTTGAACAGAAATGAAAGCTCTGCGAAAGCACTGCGCATTTATACCTGTTCTACGCGATGCTACTGCCATCTGAAAATTTGCATATTGCTATCCCATGACTTTTGTCACTTCAGTGTATATACTCATAAATAATGCCCCATAATAATGAATAAGAATAAAGAACATAAAAAATCAGTTGATTCCTGTTGACGTTCCAAGCTTAATGATAGTATAATTGATGCATTATGTTTTTTTTAAGATCACATTTCAAAAATTTGTAATAGTATCACAGTCTGAATAGTGATATTATTTACACTTTTTTGTGATTTAAATAAATAGAATGTTCCTTAATTTTTTTTTATTCTTTATATACTGTTATAATTTATAAGTTACACATTTTTTTTGTGATATTTACATTCTCTAATAAAACTGGCAAATAAAACAAAAAAAAAAAAAAAATACCTGTGTTTTACTTCTTTTTCTAAAATTTCTACTACCGGTATTAAAACCGGTATCCCGGTATTTAGATCTAAAAAATACCGGTATTGAACTTTTGGTCCGATATTGCAATCCCTAATTGTAAGTCTGTTAACTTAATGACCTGTCCTTTATTTTTAGCTTACGAAATCGTTAATTTCTTGATAACTATATTTCAGAATTAAAAAATATATATTCTTAGAAGCACCACTTCAATAAGCCAGCCATTATTCACCATAAATCAATGTGACGGATGATACTTTTCTAAAAGGTTTTTAGAAAGAATTAGAATAATTTAGAAGTAATTTCCCCACATTTCAGAATCCTAAAGTAGAAAATTAGAAAACCTCTCACTGACGGCTTCGCTTAAGAGACACTTTAGCATAATCTACTTATCTAAAATTATTACTTATTACTCTAAATCTACTTATTTTCCAAAATTACCTTTGTAAACCTCTCTTTCAGTTTATTATCTTACCGTGGGCCTGAATGGCCGAGTGGCTAGCGCTCTGGCGCACGGTACCACAGGTTTAGGGTTCGAGTCCCGGCTATGCCATGGATGTTTGTAGTGGTTCGGAATCCTCTTTAAACTGTAGGTCCCGGTCTAATAGGATCGTAGAGTGTTGCGGGGGCATTGTTTCTCCCCGCCCGTGGCTTATCTACAAATTACACGCGCCTCCTGGGTAATGCAAAGTGAGTAACGTGCGATGATTCTTATAGTGCAGCGCTTGCCTTAAGGCATCCAAGACCAAGCTGTCTAAGTGTTTGCCAGCTGCAATAGTACAAAAAAAATTATCTTACCGTTACTACTACGATTGATTGAGATCTAAAATAATTTAAATATAAATTTAGGCCTGAATGGCCGAGTGTCTCGCGCTCGGGCCACAGATTTTGAGTTCGTGCCATGGATTGGTTTGTCGCTCTACGGTCATCTTGTGCACACGAAGGCTAAATAGACCGGGACCTACAATTTAACGTGAATTCCGAACCACTCACAAACATCCATGCCCCCTCCAGGATTCGAACTTGAAGCCTGGGATACCAAAGGCCAGAGCGCTAGCCACCAGGCCGCGGTTCGTGCCATGGATATTTGTAGGGGTTCAGAATCCACATTAACCTGTAGATCCCGGTCTAATAAGACTGTAGAGCGTTGGGTCACAGACCTGACAATCCTACCCCTGTAAATTCAGAGTAACGGTGCCAAGTCAGACTTCTACCTACGGGGGCTCCATCACAATAGAAGCTGCCCCCCCTTTCAATACTTTCAGGAGACCCCACAGGTACTTAGATTTGGTCTAGAGTGGGATAAGAAGCATAATGAGGAAGCTGCATTTAAGTTATATTGTAGAAAACAAACGTTTTCAAAATTTATATATGGTCCATTTAGAGATTTTAAATACAAATGTAGACGTTTTTTTTTTCTTTCTAATGCAGCTGGCAGACACTTAGACAGCCAGGTCTTGGATGCCTTAAGGCAAGCGCTGCACAGACGTTACTCACTTTGCATTACCAAGGGGGCGTGTGTAACTTGAAGATAAGACATAGACGCGGAGTAGCAATGCCCCCGCAACGCTCTACGATCCTATTAGACCGGGACCTACAGTTTAAAGTGGATTCCGAACCACTACAAACATCTATGGCACCGCCGCCACCAAGCGCCAGAGCGCTAGCCACTCGGCCATTCAGGCCCTATGTAGACGTTAATCATTACATTTTTTAAATCAATTTCACTTAAGTTATTACTTTATCCAGTTAACAAAATTGGTTAAGTTTATCGCAATGATTTGTTAATGAAATGTCTTTTTTTCCCTCAAACTTGAATTTGAACTCCATATAGAATATTTTGTTTCAAAACTTTTACCGTTTTGTCCTTTATTAGATTCTGAGAGTTAATCCGGATGTAGTTATGTAACATACGTCAGAAACACTTTTATTTTTGAGAGAGAGAGAGAGAAAAAAAGGATGTTAGAATTTTCTCAGAACTCGTATCAGCACAACTTTCGTTAAAAGCATTCAAAAATTTTTGTTTAATCGAATCTGTATTTTTTTTTTTTTTGTCATATAGTTTTTTTTTATTCTTTACTAAGTAAATGTTACGTGTTATGTTAGTACAAATGGAGAATTTTTTAATTGCTTAGCTAGGATAACGAAGCAAAAGAGGGGGAAATTCATCCAGAAAATAATATTTTTATTATACACGGAATATGGCATAGCATTCAAATGCCGGTAATTTGACGTCACTTTCCTTTGAAAGGGAACGTACAGCAGATTCAGCGTTGCCCAAGATCCCTTACGAGGTGTCTATACCTATACTCTAGTATTCGTCATCTAGTAGAAACGTGCACAATTAAAGTGCAAAATTCATGTTCGAATTCGCTCGTAACATTCGTAGCAATCAATATCTTCGGAAATGAGGCGATTCAATAGCGATATGGGAAGCTCCTCGCATCTCCTCACACACATTATATATATAATCTGACTCTCGATGGCACAGGTGACGGATTTGAGTCCCGGCGGTGCCATAGATGTCTGTAGTGGTTCGGAATCCACTTTAAATCATACGTCCCGGTACTAATATGGCAGTAGAGCGTTGGGCGTAGAAATGACAGCCTTACTCCGTAAAAAGAAATCTCCTGTCTCGAAATCTCCCAGTAAGCAGACGGCCTTGTACCACCAGGGGACTGTTGCTCCAATGATGATGTGTGTGTGCGTGTATCATACGCATGTTTGGTTTGTCGCTCTACGGTCATTGTTTGCTCACTTTAGGCAAATTAGACTGGTACCTACAGTTTAACATGGATTTCAAACCCCTAACAAACATCCATGCCACCGCCAGGATTCGAACCTGTAGCCTGTGGTACCAAAGACTAGAGCGCTAACTAATTGACCATCAGGCAGCCCCTCATTTGCATGAGTCTTCGGTTCTGTTTATCTAGGGTTTCGAACTGGACACCCACAATAATGAGAATCTAACACACTATCAACTAAGTAACTTTGTATCATAAAGTGTGTTAATTTTCAAATTAAACAACACGGAAAGTTTCAGTTGCAAAAGTACTGATTATTTCATTTCATTCTTTAAACTCAATAAATTTTTCTTTGTTGTTGAGATCACCAAGTCCAGATTAAATTTCTGTTAGCCAATAAGTTATAACTGTAATAGTGTTATTGATAACGACAATTTCAGATTTGTTGTTGTAGATCCTGACTTGTAGTGCGTGAGCGATCAAACGTGCATTACGGTGAATACGATGCAGAAAAACAGAATGTTTACCTTTGGGCTACTCTTCATACTGTTATGTACCTTTTCCAGCCAAGGAAATGCAGGTAAAACAAATTTTATTTTTTTGAATTTAATAATTGATTGGCAATAATAAATTAATTTTAAAACAAATTTTAATAAATGCATCTTTCAAAATGTTAATAAACTATATATTTGCTATAAATTGTAAAAATTATAAATTATAGATATTTGCTATAAATTGTAAAAATTATAAATTATAGACATTGTTATAAATTGTAAATAATATAAATTATAGATATTGTTATAAATTGTAAATAGTATAAATTATAGATATTGTTATAAATTTTAAATAGTATAAAATATAGATATTGTTATAAATTTTAAATAGTATAAAATATAGATATTGTTATAAATTTTAAATAGTATAAACTATAGATATTGTTATAAATTGTAAATATTATAAACTATAGATATTGTTATGAATTGTAAGTACTATAAACTATAAATAATTGATTGCAAGTGATAAATTAATTTAAAAACAAATTTTAATAAATGAATCTTTCAAAAAGTTAATAAATATCGTTATAAATTGTAAATATTATAAATTACAAATATTGTTATTTTATATTGTTGTAAATAAATGTTTAAAAATCTTTAAAAATGTTAATAAATAAAACACTATTATTTAGAATAAAGCTTATCTTCATAAAATTAAAAGGTTCCATCAACTTTTTCTATAATATAAATTTGATTTTCAGCAGGCATTTTGAAAATTTTGGATTTCAATAACTATTTTTAAAATTTTTGGTTTCAATTTATACTTTTTTTTATACAACAACAACAAAAAAAAATGATAAAAAACATATATTTCAACAGATTGTTAAAATTTTCTCTTGGATTTTTTTTAAATGTTAAATTTCATTTTGTTTGATAGCGGGCTACAAACATTAATTATTCAGCTATACTCTTAAAATATCTTTTGTTATTGTAGATTATTACGGAGATCCTTGGCAGCGTAGCGGCCACTAGCTCCTTCTTTGTAAAATGTTGAAACACAGCGGTGGTCTCATGCCCTTTGAGTTAATAAGCAAAATAGATAATTAAATGCCCTTTTTTAAAAGAGAATTATTTATTTAATAAAATTATAAAATGAAAAATATCAAAAATTTCAAAAATGTAGATGTTGATGGAATCAGTTGCATGTAATAACCCCGAATGAGCAAAGGTCAAATTAGGAGAAAAGCGAACTTTTTTCATCTAGGCAGTTGTAGGAATTAATTTAAAATATTTAGAACAGTGCGAGGACTTTTGCTATGTTTGCGGAAAGAAATATCATAATCGTAATTTTGTAGGATATTTAATACAGGGTTATTAATGTTTCGCATATCATTATAGAATTGAGTAGAAATTTTGTGAACAAATTGTCTTAAACTTGGAATCGAGAGAGCTCGTCTAATAGCGTCATTACGAAAGCACCAGGGTGAATTCGTTAACATTCTGAGAGTTTTGTTCTCAAGCCTTTGAATAATTTCAAACTTTGTACGTGCAACAGAACCCCAAACTGGGCTTGCATAAGCTAATACTGGACGAAGATAAGAGAGATATATTAGAATTTTGAGATTAAAAGGTAAAGCTGAATTTCTATTGATTAAAGGGTAGAGAATTCTAAATTGAGTATTGAATTTATTTCTAAGGTTGTAGATATGCGATCTGTAGTTAAGTTTACTTAAAATATCTTCAATATTAATTCTGTTTAGCAAATTTTTACGATAAAGTTGCCATATAAGTAACAGATAATGTGCAATTATATATCTAAAATGGCTATTACTTTTACCATAATTTTTTTTTTTTTTTTTTTTTAAATCTTAGATTGATTGAGATAGCCAATTTAAATATCGCTGTCAGGATATAGTCTCAAATATGTGGCAAATGTATTATTTGATGAAATTTTTGATTAACCGCTCAAAAATCCCGTTTTTAAATTATTTTTGTGACTAAAAATGTCATTTCTTATATTATTATTATTGGAAACCTTTATTCCATGATTCTTTCTAAACCTTCTATGGAAACTGAACATTCTTTCGGAATTTTTCCAGAAATGTAATTTGATTTACATAATTTTGTATAATTTGGGAGATATGATATATTTATTAAAAGCTTGCGCATTTATAAAAAAAAGTACTACCTAAAATATGTATTAATTTTGGTTGATACTATGAACTTTTAATTCAAAAGTTTATTGAATTAAAATTAGCAATGGATGCGATGACACAAAAAGTAAGATAATAGTGACGTATGGGGGCCTGAATGGCCGAGTGGCTAGCGCTCTGGCACTCGGTACTACAGGTTTCGGGGTCGAGTCCCGGAGGTGCCATGGATGTGTGTAGTGGTTCGGAATCCACTTTAAAAAGTAGGTCCCGGTCCTAATATGATCGTAAAGCGTTGTGGGGGCATTGTTACTCCGCGTCCGTGGCTTATCTTCAAGTTACATGTGCCCCCTGGGTCATGCAAAGTGAGTAACGTCTGTGCCGCTCTTGCCTTAAGGCATACAAAGACCAAGCTATCTAAGTGCCAGCTGCATTACAAAGAAAGAAAGAAGAAATAGTGACGTATGGAGATTGGTTTAGTTGGTCGCTCTACGATCACTTAGTGCACTCTTTATGCTAATTAGACCGGGACCTACAGTTTAACGTGGATTCCGAACCACTCACAAACATCCATTTCAAAGCCAGGATTCGAACCTGAAGCCTGTGGTACCAAAGGCCAGATCGGCCATCAGGCCGCGGCGTATGGAGAATCCACGCTTCCTGGAACTTCCTGACTTGCCAGCGAGGATTCCCACTTTTAATTTTGTAAGTACCTATTGAAGAATCAGGGGAATTCCCTAACAAATGAATTTAAAAAAGGTCCCAGTGGCGCATGGGTGGTTACTCGAATGCCCACATTTTATTTTGTGAATACATATTCACAAACCAGAAATCTTGGAAGTCCTAGTATCAGGATTACCAGTGCGTATCTATTTATATTACTATTACTACCGGATGTCATATATCTTTCATACAAATGAATACGCTCTAAACCATGATACACTTTTTTTGTGAATGAGCTTGAAATTCCTTTAACATAATGGATTACATTTAATTTAACAATAAATTAACAAAACTTTTATTAGAAATGTTACTAACTATAGTGTATTACATATCAATTGAGTTCAGTAATGAAGTAAAACATTGCTGTTGCT
>BPLQ01007033.1:290459-302335 GCA_021605075.1 Caerostris darwini | reverse complement strand
ATTGCTAGAAAGTCGGCCAAAATATTTCCGACTCCTAGAACGTATTTCTTTTATGCCGACTCCAGACACTTTTCCGTAATTTTACGTACAGAGTGATTGTAATTAAAGTACCACTTTCAAAAAAAAAAGAACTACTCGCCACAATGAGTTCAAATTTGAACTGAAGATACTTGAAGAAGGAGGAAACGGTATGGCATTAAAATAAATTCCACGGAAAAAAAGTTCCACGTTTTTTCCATCCAATTTGAGATGACCTCACCGTGGTGGATAGGCTTTCTACTAACAGCGTCACAACTGCTGAATGACTTGGAAGTCATTTTTCCGTCAAAAAACTGAAACAATCAAGCACATTGAACACTACAGGTGGTTTAATGTACAACTCATGCCAAATACGTTGTCATTTCGATTCAAAATATCACTGGCAGCCGATTACAGCGCTATTTATTAAAACACATTGGAACTTTTTCTGATTCCATACCGTTTAGCACTTCTTCAAGTATCTTCAGTTCAAATTTGAAAACATTGTGACGAGTCGTTCTTTTTTTACAGCATTTTGAAAGTGGGACTTTGTTTATAATCACCCTGTACTATGATCTTTACTCGTGGATTAAGAGGAATTTAGAAATAAATTCAATGAATTTTACTGAACTTATATCTATAAAACCAGTTTTAGCGTAACAAAATATTACTTACAACTTTAAAAGTCGAGCATTCGCACTGACTAAAAGGCATTCTTATACTTTAAATTTGCGTGCAAAAAATACACATATCCTCAGTGGCGTAACAATAGGATGGCAAAATGGGCAAATTGATTGCAGAAAAGGCTTAACATTTATTATTACAAAATTTATTAATTCTGTATTTAATAAATGTAAGTTACTAAAGTGATATATTAAAAAAAATGTGTATAAATATTTAGAACGTATTCATTTGTATGAAAAACATATTCCATCTGGTTAGTAATAGAAATAGAAATAATTACGCTCGAGTAATCCTGATGCTAAGAACTTCCCCGATTTCTGGTTTGGCGATGGCATGGAGTTTGTTAGTAGTTCGGAATCCACTTTAAACTGTAGGTCCCGGTCTGTTTAGCCCTCATATGCACAAGATGACCGTAGAGCGACAAACCAAACCAAATCAATTTCTGGTTCGGGGATAGATACTTACAAAAAAGTGGATATTCCCGCTACCACCCATGGGCCACTGGAACATTTTTAAAATCTCTTGTTAGGGAATCCCCCTGATTCTTGAATAGGTACTTACAAAATTAAAAGTGGGAATCCCCGCTGGCAAGTCAGGAAGTTCTGAAAAGAGAGGAAACTCCTTGTTTCACTGATTCTCCATGCGTCACTATTATCTTACTTTTTGTTTCATCGGATCCGCTATCAGTCGTAAAGTTAATTAGCAGGTTGAGGAAATAGTGATAAAATTGGTAATTTTAATTCAATATCACCTTGTGAATTTAAAATTCATAGTATCAACCAAAAATAACACGCATTTTAGATAGTACTTTATTAAAATGAGAATATAATGATGATATTACCCATTCGAAACACTTGCCACGGGCCTCAGATGGTATTGTTACGCCACTGTAAATTCCATAAAAATAACAGCCCCAAATACTAAAGTTATTATAGAAAGGCTTAAAACATGAAAAAGAAAATTGTACATTTCAATTTCAAAGATGCTCTAAATTTGTAATACATGTAAGGTTAGGGCCGCTTGCTGAAGACGCATCCCAGCCGAAACCCCAATTTATATAGGGTTACACCGGTTTCAACTGATGCATTCCGGCCGAACCTACAGTTTTGTTAGCCTTCTCCTCCAGTCTAAACAAAACTGAACTTTTGAAGTGAGTGTCTAGGGGAGTTTGACATGCAAAACGCAGTAACGGGACGTTACTTTAAATGAAGCCATTTATTCCTATATCTTACAATGATATTTACATTAGCAATTAATTAAAGGACAACACCGTCCATTCTCTCCCTGCTTGACGCAGCGTCCCATCCGTTCTTCTTCCAGCTAGCGTCTCTCCTTTCTTCATCTACGGGGATCTTGCCCCTTCTCGTGGGGTCAGAGTTCAAAGTTCAATACACCCCCACGTTGTAAACAGCTCTGTCAAAGAGAAGGGATCGTAAGATGTCGCTATTTGGTGATTACCAGACAAATAAATCCCACATACATTAAAACTTATTTTTCTTATTTGATAGTAGAATTGCTTCTATAAGATCTACATTCATTGCTGATCTAAGATAGCTTTTTATTTCCCTGATTTCTGGTTCGTGAATAAAAAAAAAGTGGATATTCCCGTTACCACCCATGTGCCACTGGGATATTTAAATTCACTTATTAGGGAATTCTCCTAATTCTTTAATAGGTACTTACAAAATTCAATCCCCCTGGCAAGTCAGGGAGTTCCTTGTTTCACCGATTTTCCATGCGTCACTATTATCTTACTTTTTGTTTCATCGGATCCGCGATCAGTCGTAAAGTTAATTAGATGGTTGAGGAAATAGTGATGAATTTTAATACCACCTTTGAATTAAAAGTTCATAGTATCAATAAAAAATATTGCATATTTTAGGTAGTACTTTATTAAAATGAAAATACAATGATGATACTATGCATTGGGGGGGGGGCACATTCGATAAATTTGTGTCCTGCTTTCTAAAAGTTCCTGACTTGCTAACGGGGATTCCCCCTTTTAATTTTGTAAGTACATGTTCAAGAATCAGGGGAATTTCCTAACAAGTGAATTTAAAAATGTCTTACTAGATTGGATAGGAGAGTCGAGTACCTGTGCACATCTGCTCAGAATTCAAATATGATAAAACAAAGTATCACAGAATTAGCAGGAATTAAAAAATTTAAAGCAAACAGTTAATAGGTAAAAATGTCCTAGTGGCGCATGGGTATATAGTTATGGTATAGTTACGTAACTATACACCCATGCGGCACTGGGACATTTTTATAATCCAGCATATCCTATAAAAATAATATAATACCAAATACCGAAAGTATTATTGAAGGACTTAAGACATGAAAAAGAAAATTGTGCATTTCAATCTCAAAGATGCTCTTATATTTGTAATACATTAAATCTCATTTTTCTTTCTTAATGGTAGAACATATTCTATAAGATCTTCTTTCGTTGTTAATCCAAGATAGCTATTTATAAACCTCAGTGCTAAAAAAATTTTAAACTTATTTGTTTTTCATCTAAAGCAGTAACTGTCTTTGCTACTGATTGTATTATTGAAGGATACAATTGAAATGCCTGAATTTATTTCTAATAATTTCGAAAAATAAAAATTATTTTTATAAAAGACGGAAGTCGGATTTTTAAACCGACTTAAAAATGTTTCCTCAAAAATGCTTGTCTTCGAACTTCTTGCTCTATACTCCATCTGCGGCGACACTCACTTATCGAATCCAAAACAACTATTTTATATTTTATTTTTACAAAACGTTTTTAAGGTTTTTACTTACGAATTAATTAAATCAGAGAAACCGTTTGTTAGCACTGATTACTTAAGTTTTGCCGCCTCTCAGTTCGTAACGAAAGCTAAAAGGGAAAAAAATTATCATATGCTGCCATCTAGTGTCAGGATTATCAAGTTAATGATCAAAAACGTTGAATGAATGAAACGTTAACAGCATAGAATAATTATTTGAATTATTGAATTATTAAAACAAATTTTTAAGAATTGCTTTAATTAAATAATCTGAAATCCAAACTAGTATTACACTATATTTTCAAAACGATATTAGCTTTTCTCTGGTTTCATAAAAAGATAAAAATTCCACTACTTCACTCAGTTACATTTATTATTGAAAATAAAAACATTCCTAGAAAAAGCTTGAAATGTATTGAAGATAAATATTAAAATACTGGATAAATGATTATCATTTTTATTTTCAAAAAGTGCGATAACATATTTCGAAAACTGATCATCTTCTTTTATTAATTTTAATGACTTTGTTACCCATCCTATCCAGGGTTTAGAGGTAACGTACGCAGCTAGGGTGCAGGGAAATTTCTATTCGAATCCTCTGCCTCCGTAATTTTGCAATTTGCTTTCAGAAACGAGGAGTCTCGATGTCGATTGTGGCAATATTTGTAAAATGTCTCATCAATAGCCAGGCTTGCTAGTGGGAGTTTTCTACGTTTACTCATATGCGATATGCAAATATGAGGCAGTGATCTCTAAAAGTCTTCCTAAATGATAATGTATCCCTCTCATCATCTATTGATAAGTGATTTTTTTCATACATATTTGGAACACAAGGCCCGTTGATGTTTAGCTAGAAAATAAATGAAATAAATCCTAATTCATTAAGAAATAATGGTCCTGTTCAACTAGCATATTAACAAAAATGTAAACAAAATTTGTGAAAAGAAATTGGCCTTTTCTCACAGAATGAAAATATTATACATTATATGATGGCACCTGTAGGTATTTTAAACCCCAAAAATATTGTTTAATCACTTCGAATAACATAATAAATACAAATTAATTAAATTGTTATATGTTTAAAGAGACAGACATCCTCTACAAATTATGAATTTAAAAATATTAAAATTTACTGCGAAGCGTCTAAAGAACCGCCTCAGTTATTACTGCAAATTAAAAGACCAGCGTTATTGGTAGAAAAATAGAACAGAAATAAAAAAAGCTTCATTTGAAAAAGGAAATTGAAAAGTGAAGTTGAAAAAAGCTGAAAAAAAAAAAAAGTTGAGCATTTGTTTAATTTTTTTTCTTTACTGCACTATGTTTAAATTACACAAACTTTTTTAATTAAAACTATATCTAACACATCTTTCCCATTATTTTTCAACTGAAACATTTTTCAAATTCATTTTTCAATTGAAGCAGTTTTCAAATTCATTTTTCAATAGAAGCGTATTTCAACTTCATTTTTCAATTGAGGCTTTATTTACTGTTCAATAAATTGATAAATAATGCATTTTTTTTAAAGGTAGCTCTTTAAATGTTTCGTGGTAAGGAGTGTAAATACATTTCATAAAATGTCTTCTTCTTTCTTCATTTCGGTCTATCTCTATAGCAAAAATCACATAATTCCTGTGTCTTATTAACTTCTCGTCAATTAAAAGCACTTTATGTCCTCCTATGAGGAACATAATTTTGCTGCGCTTTATATTATATCTAACACATGGGAAAACTTTTGCTGCGCACTATACTACAGTAGCACCTCTGTAAGTCGAACTTCAAGGGAGACGCCAAATAATTCGAGTTATAGAATTTTCGACTTATGGAGGATTTCGACTTACGCGGATTTTGTAAGGAAATATTCGACTTGTAGAAGTTTAGATTCTCATTTTGAGAATTATAAGAATAAGAATTATATAATAAGAATATTTCATAGAATTGGTTATTCTATTTACTGTATACGCATACGATTGTGCATACATTGTTTTCTAAGAAACGATGACGTGAATTGTCGGCAAATCCTTAAAGTCGGTAACTTATTTTTCTTCGAGCTATGGAGGTAATTAGTTTCAAATGATCGAGTTGTAAAATCAAACATTGCTAATGTTCGAGATACAGAGGTCCAATTTTTTTTTTCCTTTTTCCGAGTTACGGAGGGAAAATATATACCAAAATGGCATGTGGCGATTGACTAATTATTTCGACATATAAAGGGTTGAAATTTCGAGTAATGGAAGTTTTGGGGCTTGAAGGGAAGGGAAAAAAAAAAATCTTTGGCCGGGGCCGGGGGGGCGTTGGAGGTTTTCGACTTATAGAAGTTCTACTGTATATCTAACACATATTAATGAAATAGCAGCCCTATTCGAAGATGATCTATTATAATTACCATGCATTTACCTTTCCAGCGGTTCCCATCAATTGTACAGAAGAAGGGTACTTTCGCTGCGACACTGGTGAATGCATTTCGAGGCTGTGGCGATGCAATGGTGTGCAAGATTGCAGCGACAACAGCGACGAAGAAGGGTGCTCTACCACGCATTGCGACCCTGGTTCTCAGCTGCAGTGCGACGGAACCAAATGCGTCCCCTTATACTGGGCATGCGATGGAGCTGCTGATTGTGATGATGGTGCCGATGAAAAGGACTGCTGTGAGTAACCATTTATAGGATCTAAGTGATTTCAATTTTAGTTCTTTATTCCGAGTTATGATATCTCCTTGCAACTCATGTCAGGCATGTTATAAACTTAATAAATGTCTAATTCAAATTGTAACAATTTGTGCAGCTGGATTTGGGTGGGGTCACACAGATTTATTGACAAGCACGTAAGCATGACATACGTACAATTGTAATTAAAGATAGACAATATTTAACACATAGCATTAATACATTTAAGGATCATTCTATTAACGATTAGTGGTAGGATGCCACTTCTAGCTCTCGGGATCAGAGATTGTAATTCAGTGCCAGTTGCGCCGTGCGTCCTCTCGCGTGAGAGTCTCGATTCCAACTGATGATTTATTCTAAATGCCGCAAGGGACGTTCTTGCAGTGCGTAGGAGGAACCACGGTTACAAAATGCCATTGTATTATAAGGTTATAACGAAAGTTCTGTCCGTTTTTTTTCCATTTGAATTAATGGATAATAAACTGAAAAATTAGTCGAAAATACAGTAATTTAGTCATAGACAGGTACAATTATTTTCAATAACATATTCCCATGCACGTTTTTACATATATAAAATTCATTTTATTTTATTTTCAAAAGAGAATTTCATTTTTATGCAACTTCTTTTCTTGAAGTGAACTTGAATGAGCTTGAATTTGTAAGTGAACGATGACGAATGATTCGTAAGTTTCCAAAAAAAGTAAATAAGTAAATAAATAATCTGTTGAAGATCGAAATTAATCATGAAGCATAATTTCCCTACCAATTTTTTTTTCCAGGTGAACCTTTAATCGCTCTTGTAGTGGGAATTTTAGCATCGTAATGCTGCAAGACCTCCCTTTTTTTATTAACGAAAACCTAGTTTCCAACAAAAATAATTTTGAGCTTTGTAGCTGCTGACGCTAAACTGCATAGGTAATTGCTTGATTGTCAGTTAACAGCTCATAATGCATAAAGCCCGCCATACATTCAAAAGAATCACTTTGGTTGCCATTGCTATAAAGGTTACATTGATTTTTCATATGTAGTTAGAGTTTGAATTGGCTTTATCCTGTCTTGTAAAGAAAGTTTTTTTTTGCGCTTTTTTTAAAGATAATTATAAGCAGATGTATAAAAAAGCACATATGAAAAAGAGCATACTTCCTTTTTCTTCATCTTTATTGGCGCAATAGCTCCATTGTCTTCTACCGACAGATTTTGAGGCAGGAGATGTTTTCTTTTTTTACGGGGTAAGATTGCCAGCCATACGCCCAACACTCTACAATCATATTAGACCTACGGTTTAAAATGGATCCCGAACCACTACCAAACATCCATGGCACCGCCAGGACAAAAAATAGCAAATAGGCTTGGAAAATATCTGTCAAAGTTATGAAGAATGGTGGAATCACAAATAAACTTTTTTCTACCGTAGAATAAAATAGGTGGTTTAATGATTTTAAAATAGATAGCCAAAGAAATGACGACCAATATTAATTTAAGCTTCATATCGTTATCTCGTGAATTTTTCAGTACATATTTGAAAAAAAAATGACGTTTTTTACAGCAAGTCTGGCGACAAGATTAATCTTAGAACTAATATGTAATATCCATTGTAAAAAATAAGGCTCTTTACTCTTCATTCGTGAATCACCAATAATAATAAGTGCATTTCACTTATTAAGCCCTTCCTCTGGGCACGCTATTATTGTGTTTCATATGATTAGGAGATTATTTAAGCATCAGAAGATGCTATTTATTTGGTGAATTTATTTGCTGTTATTTTGAAATATTGGAAGCCGTGTTTCGTTATTCTCATATTTTACATGTAAACATACAAGAAATAGCATTATCAAAATCAAGGAATTAAGAAAAATTATTAGTTAGATTTCTTTCTATAGTTCCTCTATTGATATCAATAATTACGGCTCCTTCATGATGTGAGCAAGATATTCATCAAATTACCTCTCTGTACTTAAAAATATTTTTGTACATTTCATTAATACAATGTTTATAAAACGTTAATTACACATTAACATTAATATATTTCATTAATACGAGGGTCACTCTAAATTTTTTGAGATATGGCTAAATGGTATAAGTTTAACTTATAAAATTTTAAGAGTGTTCAAAGTAGTCCCCTCCAACATCAATGCACTTTCGCAGACGACTTTTCCAAGGATTAAATGCTTCACGCCATCCATTTCTTGGAATTATGCTTTTTATGGAAAATATGCTTTTATAGCCTCATCAATCTCATCTTCGGAATGAAAACGGCGACCACGTAAATTTTTCTTAAGATTAAAAAAAAGCCAAAAGTCACACATAGCAAGATCAGGGGAATAATGTTAGGGTGGATGTTCTATCATTTTGATATGTTTTTGTTCAAGGAATTCGACTGCCGATCGTACTGTATGAGAAGATGCATTATCATAATGAAGCATGAGTCCCCATATATTCACTTCTTGAAGAATTTCTGGAAGACACTTAGTGGTGTACCAGTTAGCTGTGACTGTCTTCTTTCTGTCCCTCCAGCTTGATGGCTTTGAACAGTTCCGTACTTCTGAAGAAACGACATACATTACTCTTTTCATTGCTCGTTGTCTTTTCACCATTATTGGTTTGGGGTCATCTTCAAAGACCCGTACTTTACTTTCTTGACGTGTTGGAACATCAAGAAACGGTATGTAAGCTTCATCACCAGTTATGATTTTAGAAATGAGGCGGTGTCCACCATCGTTAAGTAGTTTTAAGGTTTCCTTGCAGATTCTGACACGCTCCATTTTTTGATCTTCTGTTAAATTATGGGGGACCCAACGACAAACTAATTTTTTCATATGCAGTACTTCATGAATAATTCTATGTATAGCTGCATATCCAATGTTAAGTTTCTTCTGTATCATTTGGTAAGTGCAGCAATTATCATCGACTAACATTTTTCGTATGGTCGACACATTTTCTGGAAATACAGCTGATGAAGGTCTTTCTGTGTGTTCTTGATCCAGCAGAGAACTTCGACCTCTACGAAATTCCGTAAACCATCTAAATACAGTAGCACGAGATGGAGCTTCGTCACCATATGCTAGTTGTAGACGTTGAAGGCATTCTCCTTGATTTAACCCCACTTTAAAATCATAGAAAATCATAGCGGGGTAATACTCTCGCGTCAATTCCATTTTCCTTTCTTCCAAAATCTATTCTACGACGGCTAAATTGTAATTGTTGTAATTGTAATTGTAATTGTAATTGCATGAATAACCTTATATATACGTGCTGCCACAAATTATGATCTGCGGCCATAAAAAAGTTCAAATTTATAATTTTTTTTTTTTTTTTTTCCCTGTGTTTATCATCTGCCACTTTCTCAAAAATTTCAGAGTTACCCTCGTACAATGTTTATAATTAATATAAATAGAGAAGAAAAATAAAAATATTGCATATAAAAAAAAGTTTAAAAATCACTAACTGTTGGTGATTTAAAAGGTCACTTCATATTAAATACTGGCCATATAAAATGTATTTTCAATATTTAAAAATATTAAATCGCTTCTATTATTATTTGTAAACTATTATAAATTTATAAAGCGATTATATATTTTATTTGTAAACTATTTTAAATTGCTTTGTAATTGTAATTTGGCCATAACTGTCCCTATGCCATAAAACACACACGTACTTACCTCAATAATAAAATTATTCTGATTGTTCTTGATTTTTCTCAAGATCCAAGCTGTCAGGCTGAAGAATTCAAGTGCAAAAACGGCCTTTGCATCGACAAATCAAAAGTTTGCGACTGGAAAAAAGACTGTGACGATGGTTCAGATGAAAAAAATTGTACAAGTAAGTATTTCTACAAGCATCAATAACCTTATATATTAAATTTCAGTATTGCAAAATAATATTTTATTAATAAAAATTGTTTTAAACATTTTGAAAATTAAATGACTACACAATATTGCTAAGTTTTAAAATGTATGTAAATAGAGCTCGAGGTTTTAATTCGGGCTTCATTTTTCACCTATTCAGTGATGTAAAAACGATTTAATTCATCTGATTAAGAAAAACAAGTAATATAAAAAACAAAAATTTAGGACAATTCCTACTTTTTTTTTCACTATATTGCAGAAAAGTCCTATACAAATAAAGTTGAAATTTTTCTCTTACATCTGGCGCCATCTATTATTAGATACATGCAACTTAAATCTAAAAAAAAACTAAAATTAATTGATTTAATTTAATTAATGAATTAATATGTGAAAAAACTGTATTAACATCAAGTCTCATCCACTACAAGTTCAAAAAAAATGTATTTGAACTTGAGTGGACGAAGAAAAAGTATTTTATGAACGATTGAAAATTTGAACAAGATATATATACGGAGAGTGTGAACTAATAGTAGGAATTGAAAAATAGCAATTAATAGAAAAATTAAAGTGATGTAGGGATCAGGTTGAGCTGTTGAATTGTAACTAGGTGTGGTTGGGTTGAGATACTTGAGGCACAGGTTGGAGACACACAGCTTTAATTACACACGCATCATATACACCACACGCATACAATATTTAACAAATTTAAAGACTTATAATTATACATTCGTGGAAGGATTCCACTTCTAAACCGAAAACCCGATACTTAGGTACGCGCAGGGTGCGCAAAATATAATGCCTCTTCGGTTGAGAATGTAGGCCAACTAATGTGCCTAGGCGCGCTGAATATATTTCCTCTCGAGATGAGAGACTATATACAAAACATTTCTCAACAGAAGCGCGGGGTTGCGCTGTACTTACTCTCGGGTAAGAGTCTCGATGTCTACTGACCATCTCTCCTGAACGTCACATGTGGCGCTTTTGCCAGTGCATAGGAGGAAGCACAATTACAGTGATTAATTATTTTTTATTTAAAAGAATTGTAAATTTTTCTGAAATCTTTGTTATATTATTATCAAAGTAAGAAATAAATAAATTAATTTAAATTAAAAAATAAAGGTTGTTCTGTATTTAATTTTAAAGGAAAAAATATTGATTAATTTTTGTTCATAAACATTTTTTGAATCTCTCCTTTCAGTTTTAAAGCATTTTCACATTTTAATTATTTAAAGCTTCATTATTTCGGATTTTGATTGATGTGACAATTATCCTTTTCTGCTCACTAAAAAACAGAGCGGAAAAACATAACTATCAAATCAATCAAAAACCGTAATCAAATCAATCAGTGAAAACAATCTCGCTAAAAAACAGAGGCGTAGGCAGACACCCTCCAAAATTATCTTAATTTGTTATAAAGCCATTCACTCTGTAAATCGAATCTTGAATTATCCCTTCCAGCCATTCTTGCTAGCATGTTAATCAAACAGGGTTTCTTCTTTTCAGTTTAATGTCTATATACAGCTACAGATTGCTTTGTAATACAAAACTACATCGTTTTAAAGTATCTACTAAACTACAAGATACTTTAAAACTACGTTGATACGAAAGAATAAAGACTTAAAACTAAAAGTTCCAGCCTGTTTGAAACCTAGTTTCACATCCAACTGAAAGAGTAAACTATTCAACTTAAAGCCTAAACTGAAAAAAAATATTGATTTTAGTTCAGTTTTCGGCATATTCCTTTTACATCAATGATTAAATACTCAAATCTAAAAGTTCCACCCTTTCAGAGGCCTTTTCTCTTGTCCGACAGCCAACTATCTAATGATGCATTCAAATAAGAATAAAAATTTCCTTTTAAAGAAGTAAGACTTTTACAAAACATCGAAAAGTTGCCTTTCCAATTTGAATTC
>BPLQ01007033.1:273179-289789 GCA_021605075.1 Caerostris darwini | reverse complement strand
AATGAATCAATTGTTCTTGTTGTGAATCCATTTTAAATTTCATCCAACTTTTTGTTAACTAATAGTTGTATGTCCAACTAGTAGTAGTGTGATAATTAATTATATATTTTTAATATGATTTTGCATGATATTTGCTACAAATCAATGTTTATAATTACCGATTGCCTATTGGCAGATTTCGAGACAAAAGATGTTTTCTTTTTACGGAGGGGAGGGGGGGGGGATCAGTACTACTCCCAACGCTCTACAGTCTTAATAGGATGGGGACCTACGGTTTAAAGTGGATTCCGAACCACTATAAACATCCATGGCCCCGCCTTGATTCGAATCCGAAACCTGTGTTGCCGAGCGCCAGATGCTAGTTACTCGGCCATCAGGCTCAGATATGACTTTCTACAGTTGCTATAAATCAATGTTTATAATTTTAATTATTTTTTTCTAATAATTTTTCTATTAACCTTTTTATTATTTGCAATTAATCTCGTTATGGTTCCTTATTTCTTGTATATGCGTTCTTTCTCCAATTTTGTAACCTCTCTGTAGGTTATTTCAAATCGGGTAAGATTTTAGTTCTTCAAATATTCATGGAGGGTGTTTGCTTTTATTGGCTACTCCGGTACACAGCTTGGTGGTTGGTTTGTTGGTTTGTCGCTCTAAGGTCAGTTTGTGCATACTTCAGGTTAATTACATCGTTACTTGCAGTGTAACTTGGATTCTGAACCCCTAACGAACAACCATGCCAACCCCAGGATTCGAACCTGAAAAGCCTGTGGTAGGCCGCAATACACAACTAGGAGAATTCTTGTTAGTAATATTATCTTGATTAGTAAAGGTTATCGCGGTTTTATTCTTTTGTGTGCTTGTTGAAGAATGATTAAGGTTCATCATTAATCAACACCACAATTTTATTTCTATAGATGTGTCAGACCACTTCATGTCAAATAATTGCCATGAGGCTTATTTAATATATTAAATTATGTAATTTCATTGATTATGTCATTCCATTTCTTTAATTATGTCATCTCATGTCATTTCGGTTATGTCATTTCATTAATGAATGAGCAATTATTTAAAGAAGTCGAATGCAGTATCGAAAAATAAAAAAACATTTACGGAAAATCTTACTTTTTAGTTTTAATTGGAAGGACAGGGCACTAAAGCATGTAGAATTCTTGTGGAAGCTGACTGAGAACATGCACCAGCTGGAAGCATTTGTCAGAAATAATTCAAAGACGGCGATTTTGATATGGGAGACTAAGAACATCTTGGACAGTTAAAATAATAATAATTATAATGAGCTACTAAAATATGATAAAACCATTATCGACCTTTATCGACTGCAATTGATGCGTTTTAGCTAAGCAGTGAAAGAAATATGGACTGAATAAGAAGAAAGACACATCATCTTTCTTTTTCAACATGAATGCTATACAATGATATGCAATGCTCAGCTATATGTTGCGAAGAGAGGGGCCTGAATGACCGAATGGTTACTGCTCTGGTGCTCGGTACCAAAGGTTTCGAGTTCGAGTCGTGGTGGTACCATGGATGTTTTTAGTGGCTCACTTTAATCCGTAGGTTCCGGTCTAACATGATCGTAGAGCGTTACAGGGGTATTGTTACTCCGCGTCGTTAGCTTATCTTCAAGCTACACGTGCGCCCTGGGTAGTGCCAAGTAAGTAACGTCGGTGCAGCATTGCCTTAAGGCATCACAGACCACTGTCTAAGTGTTTGCCAGCTGCATTAGAACAAAAAAAAAATGTTGTGAAGAAGTTAAAAATTATTTGTAAAACGCTTCGATGTAAAGTTCTACCTCAGCTACTAAATTTTCCAAGCATTATTCCTTATACGCTCTAGCTCTAGCTGAGCCTATGGCGTTCAGGAGAAATGGTCAGTAGGCCTCGAGACTATCACACGAGAGGAAGTACACTACTACTACACCACACACACCACATCACTGTGCCTAGAGCAGAGTTGCCCCTTTACAGTTTGGGAATGATGTGGGTGAGAAGTCTTATTGGGTTCTGTGGCGCTCTACGGTCATATGAGACCGGGACCTACGATTTAAAGTTAATTCCGAACCCCTAAAAATATCCATGGCACCGCCGGGATTCGTACCAGAAACTTGTGGTACCGAGCGCTAGAGCGCTAGTCATTCGGCTAGCAGGCCCGGTCAGAGAAGTATTACAGCTCAATCAAGAGTTTCTGTTGAGAAACGAGAAGTCTCTCATCTCAAGAGGAAATATATTTAACGCAACCCTACGTACAGTTGGCCTACAGACTCTCACCCGAACAGGAAGAATCTTTCGCGCACTCTGCACGTAGAGGAAGTTTCGGGTTTTAGGCTTTGAAGTGGAATCCTACCAAGAATCTATAATTATATGTTGTTAAATAGTGCATGCCTCTAATTCTATGTGTGTGGCGTTTGTGCGTGTGTAAATAAAGTTGTGAGTTCTCCAACCTGTGTCTCAAGCATCTCAACCCAACCACAGCCAGTTACAATTTAGTTGTTCAATCTGAACACACACTTGCGATTGTTGATGCATGCTCTGCCTGAGCAGTACTTTCCAGTCTTTTGACGAAACCAAAAATTGGCTTGATTCCTGGATAGTCTCAAGCTATCAATGAGGAATTCATCTTTTGGCAGACAGACAAAAATTGTCTAATAATGGACAATAAATACTTTAATTGTAATAATAACTTATTGTATTAATAATTTTATTGAAGTATTTAAAGTAGTATAAATTATAAAGCTCGATCTTGAAAAAAAAATATTTGCAATGTTAATACAGTTTCACTATTTTATCTATTTTATTAAAAAAAAAAAAAATTACATGAAATCATCTGCAAAACATCTTAAAACAAAATAATAACAAAGTTGAACAGCTTGAAATACTAATAACTATTATAAATGACTATTAAGTTAACTGACTTAAATTTTATATATACTTTCTTCATTGTATATTTTCCTCATCTATATTTTTAATTTTATAAATTAAAAAAAGCTATTAATATCCTTGGCTTTTCAGGAGACGCTTGTAAGACAGAAGAATTTCAATGTGCAAATGGCCAATGTGTTGACAAAACAAAACGGTGCGACAGGAGTCAAGATTGTGACGATGGTTCAGACGAAAGCGAATGTTCCAGTAAGTATTTGTGCAAATATGAATAGTATTCTATATCCTGTTAAATTTTTATTAAGGCAACATTACGGATGAAATGAAATGACAAAATTTCGATTGTTTGATTATGCATTACACATGACATTTTAAAGCTGCATGATAATGCAGTATAACCCCTTTTGACATCATGCATTTAGATATCTAAAGCTAATTTTTTTTAGGAAAAGTCACACATGTGTGATTTTAATGTTCTTATTTTTAATGCTAGCAGACATGAACAGGAGTTGCTTGATTACTGAAATAAAAATATCTTTAGTTTTGGTAAATTTTATTAAGTCAAAATCTCAGTGTAGAATTAAAGGTCAGAGAATTAAAATAACTCGCCTTAAATAATATAATTTGGCTACATAAATCACTCCTTTTTATCTAAAAATTCCCATTATTATTATTTTTTTATTATTATTATTATTTTCATTTCTAATCTGTCAGCATTTATCTTTAAGAATATATATAGTGCATTTAGGCATGAAAATAAATTAAAAACTGATATTGTAAATTTTGGTAGTTTTATTTCTACGAGTTCTATTTTTTTTTGCAGGCGCCATCTGGTGTCGTGAAAATCTGATAATAAAAAAAATTACGATTTTTTTTTCATATAATTTTTAGCTATGAATTTTTGGAATGAAACAATTATTTAATGAAAAAAGAAATTGAACCTCTAGCGTTATAGCTTTTAATTGCTATATAACAGGCAGACTGAAAAGTTCTTAGGCTGACACATAGATGGCGCTACTAGTATTAAATCCATATGATTTTTAATTAACCCTAACCTTCAAAAGACACGTGTTTGAATTTGACAGCTGTTGCACTATTAGTATGTGAGTTATAGCATTTTTAGTGAAGTTATAGCATTTTTAGTGTTCATCACGTGCAGTCCACTCGGCTGAGTGTCGATTGAACTACGGTGTGAAATGATGGAGCCATGTTTCATCCATTGTCACATATTAACGCAAAAATTTGGGTTTATTACGGTTGAACAACTCCAAACACTGCTTAGAATCATCAATTCGTTGTTGTTTTGGGTCGATTGGGAGCTCGCGCGGCACCCACTTTGAACATAGCTTTCGCATATCCAAATATGCATTCACGATATGTCCAACACGTTACTTTGATATCTTTAGAATCTCAGCTATCTCAATCAACTTCACTTTACGGTTATCAGAAATTATTTTGGGGACTTTTTTGATGTTTTCGTCGGTAGCAGCCTCTTTGGGGCGTCCACTGCGTGCATCGTCCTCGGTGCTCATTTCGCCTCGTTTAAATTTAGCAAACCACTTCTCTACGGTTGACCAATGGAGAACATTCGAGCAAGATAAACGGATAGCATTCTTCTTTACGCCTATTCGAGCCCAATAGAAGGAGTTTTCGCTTTATGGATTTATCATGCTTAAACCTAAATCGCAGAATAGGGGCCGTTGGGATATGGCCTCAAAAAATCTTTTCACCAAAGTGCGCCAAATAATGGGTTGCAATCGTAAGTGAAGTGAATTGTAAACAGTGCAAGTAACGTTACCATATTTGGCAACTAATCGCCCAGTTGGCGTCACAAAAAAAAAAAATCGGCAAATCCCAACGGCCCCTATTTTGCGATTTGGTCCTAACATTTTATATCAGCTTATCTGTTTTTTTGAGTCCAATATTTTATCCACCAGAACACTCCAGCACATGTAAATAGTAGACAGTACAAGAATTATATATATTTTGTAAGTTTAAAGTCCATTATTTTGCAAAATATGAAACGAAAATTATGTAAAAAATGTTGTTGTCCGGTATGTGTATGATTTATCCTTATTATTTTTACAATATAGATAATTGCAACGTCGGAGAGTACGCATGTAAGGAGGAAGCTTTTTGCATTGATGTTAATAAAATTTGCGATGGTTATAAGGATTGCGTTGAAGGAGAAGATGAAATAAATTGCAGTAAGTATCCAATTATATGTCATTTATATGTTTCCACTAAGAACTTTTTTTAAAAAAGTTGTATGTTAAAAAAAAAATGAATGAAATGCCTAAATTTTAATTTTATAATTTAAAAAATCTGCATTACAGAAGCTCATATTAATTTGGGAGTGATTAAAGTTTCTTCTGCGTTCCACTTAAACTGGACAGCATTTTAATTACATAAACAAATTTATTCGCCTTTTTCTAATTCTGTAACCGTGCTTCCTCCTACGCACTGCAAGAGCACCCCCTATGGCGTGTCAGGAGAAATGATCAGTAGGCATCGAGACTCTCACACGAGAGGAAATATATTTAACCCAACCCTGCGTATCAGTTGGTCTACAGACTCTCATCACGAGAGGAAATATCTTTATTTTCGGCTTAGAAGTGGAATCCTTTTACAAATCTTTAATTAGATGTCTTTAAATGTGTTAAATATTATCTATTTTTTAATTGTACGTGTAGTGTTTGTGAATAAACTACATTTATATGTAGTGCTTGTAAATAAAACTGAGTTCCCCAACCTCCTCTCTCAAGTATCAACCCAACCACACCCAGATCCAGCTGCACAAACACCTGACAACATTACAATTCTAATTTTCAATGAAATCTGCATTATGATAGCTGAAAAAATTGCATCAATACAATTCAATGACTTTTTATTTATTTATTTATTTAAAAATCTGCCTTCTTTATCATCTAAATCTCAAAACTAGTCGAACGAGTCATCATGTTTGAAGTCTTAATGTTTGAAGAAAGGGTCACTAACTTCATCCATTGACCAGCATTAAAAAATAAAGGTTTTAAAATCTAATCCTAATTTATTATATATATATATATATAACCAGTTGTAAGCCAGTTGGTGATGTCCTTTTTATTCGAAAAGAAATTTTAAAATTAATTGATGATGAAGTAAGAGTTCAAGACAGAAAATTAAAAAATCATTTTTTTCAGATTAACTAGCATATAAAACACTGCGTTGCTCAATTACAGAAAATAAAAAAATTTTGTTTTGGCAAATTTTACTAAGAAAAAAAAACATCTATGCAGAATTATATGCTTGAGACTTTGAATAATTCTTCTTAAATAATTTAAATTGACTAAATTAAGGTACTCATTCTTTAGTAAGACTTCTCAATTATTTTTTTTTTTTCAACTTTTATTGCTTTTTTATTTTTTTAAGATTATAATAATGTTATATTGGAAATTTTGTTAAAAACTAATTGACTTAATTTAATTAATTAAAATTAAATATTAAAAAAATTGAGGGTAAAAATTAATAACGTAAATTTTCTATTAAATTTTATTTAATAACTTAACTAATGGTGCATGTCACTTTTTAAGCCTAGTGCCATCGGATAACAGAACATCTAATGTCAATTAAAAAATGTTTTTATTTAAATTTAAAAAAAAATCAATAAAATTTTTCCATAATTTTTATCCAAATGAAATTTAGGAATAAAAAAAAATAATAAATTCAGGAAAAAAATGAACTGCTAAGTGTTATAGTTTTTAATTTATGTTGGAACATATACATGTAAATTAATCCATTTTTGCATATCAATATCACAACCCTGATTTTCTTTGGCATGCTGTCAATATGGGAAAAGACATCTCGGTCTCGCAAAATAAACGAGTTGCGAGTTGTTTCTGCTTCTTAGGTACTCCGTAATTTGCACGACCGTTGCCATTTTAAAAGGCATGTTCTGGCATGTCTGTAATAGTGGGCCTGATGAGATTGAGCAGATTTATCTCAAGTTTTCCAAACCAATACTGCTCAATTGCAGTTTTGCTGAATAGTGGCCTGAATGCCCGAGTATCTAGTGCTCTGGTGCTCAGTGACACAGGTTTCGAGTTCGAGTACCGGCAGTGCCGTGGATGTTTGTAGTGGTTCGGAATCCATTTTAAGCCTTAGGTCTCGGTCTCATATGACTGTAGACCGTCACAGAGCCCAGTCAGACTTCTCACCCACATCATTCCCAAACTGTATATGGGCAACTCAACTCTAGGCAAGGTGGTGTGGTGTAGTAGCAGTTTTGGTAGATAGCTTAGTTGTTGTCTTTCAGAATGTTGAAAGAAATGTATATATAATCACATCTCCTTATCCAAAAGTTGCATGTAATCCATGGTTTCATCCCATTAGAGACCTGAACTAAAAAGCCATCCTCAATACTTGGAATGCACTCAAATATTGCTGAAGAAGATATCCTTCCGTAATTTCTTGTCTGGATTGAATATAATTGTATTATATATAATGATGAAATTGGAGATACTATACTTGCCTACGTTTTGTATCAATGGTTTTTGCCTTCACTCAACTGTTTGTACTTGTGAAGTTAAAAACTTATAACCTTAATAGCATATATGAAGAGTTTTAGTTGGACTATATTCTTTCAAAAGCCATGACCTTTTCTTTTAACAATCACTTATCATACTATCACTTTTGTAATCTTCAAAGTTACTTGTGCTCTAAAACGTATTATAGGCTTATTCCTTTTCTTCTTTCAATGATTTAATAAAATATTAAAAAATTGCCTTGTACATACCAATCTTTTCTTTACCGTTTGCTCATACTCTGCCTTTTTTTAATAGGGTAATATGTTCACTTTGAATATTAGAAATAACTCGTGTCCGTGTTTTATCCTCTGTCTTATCTATGTAAAAATATTTTATCCTCATCGGAGCTTTAGTATGAATCTTATTTTTCCACTTGATTAAACTAAAAACCATTAATGAGAGAAATAAAAGAAATAAATCGAATTTGAGATAACACAAATCCATGAATTGACGAAAATAATAATCATGTAAATTTTGAAGAGGTTATTAGAATTGTCTGCATAAAAATGAGCAAAAAAAGATAATTGAAGGGAATTATAAAGAGGTTTAGTAATTAAATTTTCTTGCTTTTTCTATATTATACAGAAGGAAGGTGTGATCAGTTCTATCAATCTGCACTTCACCCTGGTTGGATTGTAACTATAACTCTCTTCCTATGTATCATCTGCATCGTTACAGGTTTCATCTACATCCTCAGAAGAAAAAGGTAATTATGATCTTTTAAAAATCTTTTGAAATCTATTGTTTGCTGGCGATTTCAATTATCTAGTCTAAGAAATATTAATAATATTGATAGAAAGCTAAAATTAAATGATAAAGCGCCAAATTAATAATACAACCAATAGCAAAGACAGTTACTGCTTTAAGAGCAACCCAAGTACGTTTTGAGAAACTCTTCTCAGCCTGGAGGTTTATAAAAAAAAGCTATCTTAAGGTCAACAACAGCAGGTTAAACTTATTGAAGTTTTTTCCATTTTTAAGAACGAATAAGATTTAATGCATTACAATTATAAGGATAACATAAATTATATAAAGTCAAACAATTCAATGGCTAGGACACATAGGGAGAATGGACGATAGCACAGTCACAAAGAATTTCAAGGGGACGGCCAAAAAAGAGATGGATTGATGAAGATCTGAAGAACCTAAAGATTACAAATTGGAATACCACAGCTCGAGACAGACGACTTTGGAGTCGCCTTAAAGGCTCGTTTCCACCGAGGCGTGAGGCGGCGACGCGTCACGCGGCAGGGAAGAAAGTTTTTTCGACCCGTCCGCATCGAAGCATCGGAAATCGCTTTACGCCTAGTGAAGTTCGAGTTACTTTTACACTAGATTGTAGATCTACTATTGGCTCAATCCAAGTTACATGACGCTGCAAGCATTTGAGAGTTGAAAATTGGACAACTTCAAGCGGCGGGTTTGGGGTACAACGCGGCGAGGCGTGTGATTGGTCAACGCCTCTCCCCTCGGTGGAAACGAGCCTTAGGTAAGGTCATGGTCCAACATGAATTGAAGTGCCGGGATTTTAGTTAGTTAGTTAATTTTAGTTAGCGTTGCAACTATATGATTAAAATGTATTTTTTTTGTCTTAAGTTATTCTATAGTACTTTGTTAATTATTAATATATTGCTAGTATTTTTATAGAATATAAAAATTTTTATAAGTAAATTTAAAGTACAAATATTTTTTTATATTAATGCTAGTACTACTCTTTTAAACCTAAAAGAATTTGTTGATAAGAAAATGCTTTTATAGATACGTGAGTACAATAAAAGTCATAAAATATATGCTTTAAATACATGCTTTTAATAATGCTATGTATACATTGAACTAAAAGATTTGAAATATATTAATTTAGTAATGAGTTATTGGTATTTTTAATAAAAACCATATTTTTTTGTATTTTTGCTCTAAATTGTTCCATTGGCAGTAATTCAGTTATACTTTAGAGCAGGGGTCTCCAAACTTTCCAGCCTTAGGGCCATACTGTTTACTCCAGTAAGTACCAAGGGCCAAAACCATTTTAATTTTTCTGCCATTATCTATAATTTCCAGTTAGTTGTTATGCTTAAGTTAAATTTTCTGCGTATTATGCTTATCATTAAGCTTTACCTAGCAAGTCAATAAAACCGAGTTATTATCATTCTGTATTCTTTTATCCAACTTATTACAGCAACAATAAGCTATTCCCTGTCGCGGGCCGGATGGATGACACTGGCGGGCCGTAGTTTGGAGACCCCTGCTTTAGAGTATTATCATTATTTTAGTTCAGTGAATGCATAATAAATAGGTCTTCATTTATGCTAGTAAACGTGATATGTTTTAAATATACCTTCTTTAATTGGAAGTTATTACGTAAAGTCGAACAATAGACAATTTTGCCAAATTTTAATGAAACAATTTATGTATAGATTTTAATTTTCTTGTTTGTTTTTCTTGTTTTACAACCTGATTTAACATTAGCCTCAAAAAAAAAAAAAAAAAAAAAAAAAAAAAAAAATTTCCATACAAAGTTTTAAAATTTTTGGCTCTGAAGCGGTGGGTTAGTTTAAAAGTTTTAAAATATGATTGATATTAGATTAATTACATATCATGTTTCTTTAGAACCTGAAATTTATGTATCCTACTTACTTAATATTTTTAAATTAGAGTTATATGTATACAATTTTTTGTAGAATTATTTTTTTGTAATAAATGAAGAAATACAAATGCAATCTAATAGGGAAATTAATATAAAATATATTTTTCCAGGTATTCTGTATCAGAACAGAGTCCTATCAACACGATGAGTCGTGTCTCAAAGAGTTAGCAAGGTAATAAAAATAAAATTGATTAGCTTTGTTTAAATTAATTGGTTATTTTACATTCAAACATTAGCCAACGGTTCTCGTTAGATCACCGAAGTCAAACATCATTGAGCGCGGCCAGTACTTGGGTGGGTGACCACTTGGGAACACCGCGTGCAATTGGCATTCACAAATTTGGGACCTGAATGGCCGAGTGTCCAGCGCTCTGGCGCTCGGTGCAACAGGTTTCGGGTTCGAATCCCGGCGGTGCCACGGATGTTTGTAGTGGTTCGGAATCCACTTTAAGCCGTAGGTCCCGGTCTCCTATGACTGTAAGAGCGTCACGGAGCCAAAGTCAGACTTCTACCTATGGGTGCTCCATCAGAACAGAAGCTGGCCCCTTCTTCCCTCCTTCCATGAGGGACACGATAACAACAACAACAACATTCAAACACTGGCAGTTGAACAAGTTCGTAAAGATTTTCATCATGTTAAAGAACAGCAGGGTTTTACAGCAATTTGCCGAAAAGGTTTCGTGATCTTGTAACTATACTAGACCTATAACGGCTTCAAGAAAAGGATCACTTTCAGATTTATGAGAACACTTTAATATTTATTTACAAGAACTATATATATATGTAGACTTCAGCCGCTTTCAATAGATTCATCCCGGCCGAGCCCACAGTTTTTGTAGACTTTTCTACCAGTCTAGCAAAAGTGTAATGGCCGGAGTGTTTTGCCTAGGGGTGTATTTCCAAGTGCATTAAAGAAGCGTTGGTTTTCTCTCGACAACAAACATTTAATCAAGCACGGTTATATGTACAGCGATATTTACATCAATTATTATTACATAACAGTCATTTTCTCTCGCTGCTTAACGCAGCCCGTTCCAGTTCTCTCCACCCTCGTCGACGACTAGCGTTCTTCTGCCGCGCCCATCTACGGGGCTTCTCTCCTCTTCCCAGGGCCAAAGTTCAAAGTCGAATGCTGCCACTACATGGCAAAAGGTTTGATAGACACATATCCCGTGATGTGTCGCCATTTAGTGATTAGCACACAAACAAATCCTACATATATAGATATAGATATATACAAAACTCTATTTATAAAAAAATGCAAATTAAAGATAATTTGATTGACAAGGACAGTTCACTCCAAAGACGGAGATTTTCAGAGTTCTCAAGTCTACGACGAATCTATTTCACCAGGTCTGCGGCAGACCTTAATTTTCACACGGCGTGTTACACAAAACCACAAGGGACTCACTTTGTAAACAGGCGGAATCTACAGCCTGTTAGTCACTTTCAGAAAAAGAGAAAAATAACATTTCTTGTCGACCTGTCGCTCTCTTTCTCTCCTTCAGCTGAGAACAGGCAGAAACTGCGGCCTATTCAGTTATTTCAAAGAAAAAAACACTTCTTATCGTCTCGTTCTAGAATTCCCTTGCTTCTTCTTCAAAAACCTTCCTTTAAGAAAATCCGTCAAGTGGGGGGAGGGTTAGCTTTCTTCACTTCTCATTGCAATAGACACTTTCTCAGCTCATGGACTATCACCAATTAAAAATTCAACAACTCATGGTGTAGTCCATGTTCCAACTGTAATTGTTTTGACCTGTGAAGGTTGCACACGCAATTGCTAATTTCATGAGTCACATTATAACAGTTGGGCTGAAAAGTTCGCAGGCTGACACATAGATGGCGCTGATAGTATTAAATCCATATGAGTTTAAGTTAGCCCTAACCTTCAAAAGACACGTGTATAAATTTGACAGCTCTAGTACTAATAGTATGTGAGTTATAGCATTTTTAGTGAAGCAACTTTTGTTAGTTTGAAAAAATGGATAAAAAGGAATTTCGTGGTGTTAATAAAGCATTGCTTTTTAGCGAAAAAAAATACTATTGAAGCCAAGGCTTGGCTCCATAAACATTATTCGGACTTTGCACCAGGAAAATCAACCGTAGAGAAGTGGTTTGCTAAATTTACACGAGGCGAAATGAGCACCGAGGACGATGGACGTCCCAAAGAGGCTGCTACCGACGAAAACATCAAAAAAGTCCCCAAAATAATTTCTGATAACCGTAAAGTGAAGTTGATTGAGATAGCCAAGACCCTAAAGATATCAAAGTAACGTGTTGGACATATCGTGAATGAATATTTGGATATGCGAAAGCTCTGTTCAAAGTGGGTGGCGCGCGAGCTCACAATCGACCCAAAGCAACAACGAATTATGATTCTAAGCAGTGTTTGGAGTAATGGTCGTAATGGTCGGATCCACGACACTGGTTATCTGCTGTCGAATTGAGTGATAGATTGTTATTATGTACTTGTTAAAGAATATACATTCCTCTCTCCTGGGAACGAAAT
Source organism: Caerostris darwini (assembly GCA_021605075.1). Taxonomy (NCBI): domain Eukaryota; kingdom Metazoa; phylum Arthropoda; class Arachnida; order Araneae; family Araneidae; genus Caerostris; species Caerostris darwini. Next base: position 277,174 of record BPLQ01007033.1, on the reverse strand, counting down.
TCTACAACTCTTTCCATGGGAAAAATGCTGCAATCTCAATAATAGCATCGTTAATAATTTCTATGATAGTTTATTTTAGATTTACCAAAAAACGATTATCGCTGAAAAAATTTCATTGCAGAAAATTTAATTCTATGCTCTTCTTCGTCCTTTCTTAAAGACATATCTTTGAATATTTCAATCTGAATTATTTACAGACACCTGTTACAGATCTGCAATTTTAAGTTTTCTAATTGTTAAAAAAATAATACGTTTTTCAACAACTGTAGCACATTCTAAAGTGGAATGAAATTTAATTTGAATGTATTGTAGGACTTTCAAATTGAATAATAGTCTTCTGTTTGGCTGGTGCTCTCAGTCTGAAATTTGAAATCTTTGGTTTGATTGTAGGTTAAAGTGAAAAAAATTTCACTCCTCTCCTACTGTTGTTCTATCTAGTTTTCTACTAGCAGTATAAGTTAGGGCCGGATATGGACGTGGTCTTGATTCAGTGTTATTTTCTGGTAAAACTGAATTATTTATTAAAATAGTAACGATATTTTATTCCGTCATATTTATTAAAATTGCAACACATAACACACAAAACTCAATTCTATAACAAATATTTACAAAATCATCTTAAAAGCCAGTTCGTTTAAGGGTCTTTGTACCCTCCATACTGCCTTGGAACACTTCTCTCGACTCTACACACTCCCTTTTTTCTTTCTCCCTCTCCCATTATCAGTTCCAAAGTCCAAAGAGAGAAACAAAAAAGCGTAAAGCCCAAAGTCTAACGTAAGGGCCGCCCGTTCTTGAAAGAAAAATCTATGAATCTTGAACTCTTCCCTGTTGGCTATGTTACTGTAGTTTGTTTCGGAAAGGGGTAGTGGATCTTTACTCCAACATCCTTCATGATAAAATAAGCAGAAAACAGTTAAATAATCTACGCCTATAAGCATTCATCATCGTGTATTTTGTAATTGGTTGATGTTTTATAGTTATTATTTCTCTTTCAGCTTCTCACCAAACATCCCCGATGAATCATAAGCTAGAAACTCCATCTTACAAACTTGTTTTTGTCGAATCAACCGAGGATCTGACATGAATATGTACATATATTTTTATTTCAAAGGCATCATTTCTTAAATTAATATATATTAAAATATGTTCATACATATATATATGTGTGTTTGCGTAAAGTATTTTATTTTTGGAAAGAAAGAAAATCATTTTATTAGTTTTTAGAAGTTTTAAAAAAGCAAAATAAAAATATGTTATTTTGATTTGATTTCATTGGATAATATTCCCTGTTTTACATTACATTAAAATACATTAAATAGCATGTTCTGCTACTTTTTCATTCAATTCCCTCTATTAGCTCACACTTTCCCTATATATATCTTGGTCAAATTTTCAATGGTTAATAAAATACTTTTAAGTCATCCACTCAAGTTCAAATACATTATTTTGAACTTGCAATGGATGACACACTTGTTAATACAGTTTTTTCAAATGTTAATTCATTATTTTTAGTTCTTTTTAGATTTAAGTTACATGTATCTAATAATAGATGGCGCCAGATGTAAGAGGAAAATTTCAACTTTATTTGTAAAGGACTTTTCGGCAATATAGTGAAAAACAAGTAATATAAAAAAAAAATTAAAGTCAATTCCTACTTTTTTTCTTCACTATACTGCAGAAAGTCCTATATAAATAATTTTCATTCATTTTTTAAATTTTATTTGGCGCCATCTATTGGTAGATATATGCAACTTAAATCTAAAATAACTAAAATTAATTCATTAAATTTAATTACTGAATTTAATATTTGAAAAAGCTGTATTAACATCCAGTGTCATCCACTACAAGTTCAAAAAAAAATTTATTTGAACTTGTGTGGATGATTAAAAAGTATTTTATGAACGATTGAAAATTTGAACAAGATATATATAGGGAGAGTGTGAGCTAATAGAAGGAATTGAAAAAGTAGGAATTGACTTTTAAAAAAAATTTTTTATATTGCTTGTTAAAATTATAATGTTGAAAATTATCAAATTAGTTACAGTTTCATTTTTCAAGTCTGATTTTGATCTGGCTTCAGAGAGATTTTCGCGCTCAATTTGGACGCCATTTTCGATCAGTTGTCGTTCTCAACGGAGGTTTCCTAACTATTGCGTAATAAAGTGGAGCGAAACTTCCAATTGCGAACGGAGCGAAACGAATCTTTAATTTAATCAATAGAACTTTAGAACTGAGTATTTTTTAGAACTTTAATTTAATGGCAATTTAATTTAACGTTTTTATGTTTCAAGAATTTCTTATCTAATTAAGATTCTTTATAAGTAATACATTTTTTTATAATCATTGACTAATTTTAGGATAGTATTGCTCCAAAAAAAAAATTTAATTTTAACTCAGAGTAGGCTTTGACATTTTAATCAATACAATGTAAAAATACATTTCATTATTTCATTTCTTACACTTCTTTTCATAACCATTTTGTTTTGCAATTATAAAATAATATGACTTTATTATAAATGGATCTTTTATTTGGGTAGCAGTAAAATACTGTTGTTGAAATGAATTAAATTCTTATGTTTTTAAATAAATTAGCAGAAACTCAGAAGAATAAATATACTTCTTCGTTTCTGTTATTTGTACAGTTTAGATGTTTGTTTAGTTTTAGTTGATGACCTATTGACTATCGCCCTGGCGCTCGATGCCACAGGTTTCGGGTTCGATACCCGGTGGGGCTATGGATGCTTGTAGTGCTTCGGAATCCACTTTAAATTGTAGGTTCATGTCTAATATGGCTGTAGAGCTTTAGATTTTGGGCTGACAACACTACCCCGTAAAAGGAAAAAAACTCTTGTCTAGAAATCTGCCAGTAGGCAAGTGTCTTGGCCTATCATGGGGCTCTTGCGCCACTGTTGATGATGATGATGATGATGATAAGGATTTAGTTTAGTTTTTGGTTTTCAGTTCTATTATTTATGAATATAATTTTTTACAAAATTTCAAATGTGTGATTTTATTTTCTATTCATCTTGGTTTCAAATTCTAATAAAACTAAAGGCCAAATAGTATATTATTTGGCGACTTTTTGGTGGCGAAAAATGGGAAATAAGTCGCAAAATATGACAACCCGAGTTATCTGCAACTCATTTCTCGTGCATCTCGACTCGAGGAATTTTAATTATGCTTTATAATGATTAATAATTTTTGTTCATTTATAATTATATTTACTTGTTTAATATTATTTTATTAATTTATTTCTTCCCATGGGATCTTATGAAAATTTATTTGCAGGGCTTATATAATTTTTTTTTTTTTTTTTTTTTTTGAAAAAATTATTTCCTCGGTGACATAAATCAATCACGTTTTTAAACTTTATCATAGCACGCGAAAGTAGATATTTAATTCCGTGAATTTATTTTAAAAACCTGGCATTGAAGAAAAATTGTAGGCTTAATTCTTGCCATTTTCTAGTTAATAGATTACTTCAATTTTGAGGACCAGGACTTCAGGCATTATTTAAGGTTCCAGGCCGGATGTTACAATAGGCATTTCTTTAGAGATGCCTATTGTAACATCCTTGAATGTATGATTGCTGAATTGAATGATCATTCATGAATGTATGAGTGCTAAAAATGTTTTGTGCCTAATTCGTATGAAATTCTGCCTGTTATGAAAAATAAATCTGATGGGTATATATGAAGAGTGGAATTTGAAGGCGATTCAAATTCAGAAAACTATTTATTTCTGAGCCAAATCTCAAAATAGGGGCCGTTGGGATTTGGCGACTTTTTTGTGGCGCCACCAACTGAATGGTAATTCGCCAAATATACTGTTTGAAATTCACTTCACTTACAATCGCAATACTTTTCTTGGCGCACATCGGCGAAAGGAATTTTCAACGCCAAATCCCAGCGGCCCCTTACTGCAATTTTGCGATTTCTTCATTTGGTTATTTTTGTTTCATTAAAAAAACACCGTATTTTTATTTTAAGTTCTGT